>CAJQUW010015139.1:0-24934 GCA_907163375.1 Prostheceraeus crozeri
AAGATTGTTGGTTATCCGTATTGTGATAAGCGTACAAGGATGAAAGGAATTTGAATCAAGGGTAAATTATCTCTTAAGAAAAGACATTGAGAAATTTTGTCTTGGAGGTAGGATGAGCTTTCCTCATTTTTCCTCAAGATTTCTTATGTTGCTTAAGTTACTTCATCTCTGTTAGCTGACAGTCACGTTCTCTCATTACTTGTTATCTCTCAAACTTTGCTATCATAGAAATAGCATAAAATGAGGACAAGTAATTGTTTTCTTCAAAGGTGACTCAAATGATTACCTCCAGTCGTAGAATTTCAGGCTTTGTAACTCCTACCTTTCACCACCTAGATCTGCATCTGCTGTGAGGTTGTAAATAATGAAGATAAAGAAGTAGTAACCATTCTTGTACATATCCATTGTAATTCCATTTGGAAAATCGTCTGTATTAAACATGTGTGAGGGCGGTGAAAATACGAACCAATATTCACGTGCGTAATTTACCATCTTTGAAATTAGGGCTCATATGCTTTGCAAAGATACAATTTTTCCCATCCTGATTAGAGTGCTAGTTTGCTAAACATTAAAGTGGTTTGGGGGGGGAGTACAGGAGAGAGGGGGTGAGGGGACTGGGATATTGGAATGGATTCTTTATCAAAAGCAACAATGAATGCCTCATTTTCCACAAATGTGATATACACGCCTTTGGCATTGCAGTGGGAAAATGATTTTGGGTAGGCATGTGAGGATGATCCCGCACCAATTGTGAAGTTTGTCAAACACACTGTGATTAAACTGGATATATTGCATTTGTTTTTCCTCAATCCTGTTCGCATGCTCGTTGATGACTGACGGTTTCCATTGTTACTCGGCCTTACATTGAGCACGGCATTACTTATGGTTGACTTGATTAGTTTGTTAGCTCCAAAAGCCATTAACGCGAACTCAGGATTTGGCACGAATAAATTTTATTTGCCATTTATTAACCTGTGATAGGCAGATATCTAGATTGACGAAGGAAATCCAAGATAGGACGGGTCCTTTCAAGTATAATTCCTTTGAATCCGCCTGTTTAAATCCATTCGTCTCCTTTTCAACCCTGTTTTTGAGACATCATCAAATTTCCCTTGCTGATCATCATACCACCCAGAAACTTGCAAGTGTGACTGTTTAGCATTGCTTTTTGAAATTGGGAGTCATTGTATGTATATATGCTCCATATGGATATGCTCGGATCCCCTCCTTCAATCTGTTTGTCATTCAATATTAGATACACATCTGAGAACAGACTGGCAATAGGAAGATTTGCTAACCCCACTTTATCCTTGGATGAATCGATATTATGTACCATCAGTCTTCTTAATTTGTATACACAACTCTAAATCAATGGATTGGCAGTCAATTATAATCTTGAGGATTGGCAAGTTATCAAAATGAATAGGCTGCTGGTTACCATCGATATTTGTTGTGGGGACTATGTCTACAATTGTTGAGGAGATGATGTTCTGTCTGATGGAGGGGGAGAATCGAAGAAAACACAAAGCCGAATTGATACTCTGCATCATATTAGCTCTACAAATATGTTGTCTTCCTTCGTTTTGACTTGTTTCTAGTAGCTGTGGACTTTCGTTTGCGCTTTCTTGTTTTCACTCGACGTCTAGATTTAGAACGTGCTGCTCTAGTCGGCTTTTTACTTTTCCTGCGTCTTGCTGACTTAGTAATACTCGGCTGATCCAACTTGTCTTGACTTCCTACGCTTCTTCCGAACTGTACGTCTCGTCTTTGTTAACTCATCTAATGCGTCGTATGGCAGATTGCTGCGCGCGCATTTTCATAGATTCACCGATATCCTCACCTTGAAGCGCATCAGCTGCAACATTTGCACCAAAATCTAAAGCCCTGCTTCCAACCGCTTCATGATTGGTACGCCATACTTTTTGAGTGTTGGAAGAACCATACGTCTTAGTGCACCAAATATGCCTCCTCCAACTTGTCGTCTACTCCAACAAACACGGGATAACACGCTCTGATATGATGGTCTACTGTAAATGCCTGTCATTATGGACTATTGAATAACTATGGAAGTCACAATAGCGTAAAGCCTTATTCTCGTGACCTAATATGTAGGGTCAAAACAGTAACACCACCACAGAACGGTACTACTTCTCCTGCATCATCATGAATTGATATGTCAATTCTATTGATGAAATTTTTCGGCTGATTGGTAGATACATTGTGTTAAAAAATTCTCGATTGATTAGTTGGCTTCCTTAACGGATTGAGGAGAGGAAATGTGCGCAGAAGTGGGGCCTCAATGTCGCCAACCCTTGTATATTCAATAATGTTACAATAGACGTATAAGTTACTTATTATCACGCTCTAGTGATGGGGCTGTATCGTCCTATTGATGTACCTTCATAAATAGTTGATTTTGAGAATCCCAATGTGGTCGTTAACACGCTATCCAGCTTGATAAGAGAGTTATTCCCTTACTTAGAATCATGCGTTTCTTATGTGGGTCATAAGAAAAACGTGATATTCATCTGCATCAAGGTAATCTACACCAAACTCATTTAACGTTTGTTACACAATTCAGATGGCGTTTTCAAGCTTTCAATGTTCAAATTAACTCTTTTTACAAGTTCACTGGAAGTAGACAATTCATCACCCGATATGTCTTCGCTGTATACTTGGATATCCCATGAAGCATTTGTTGATGCTTTGAGTTTAGAAGAGGACAATTGAACCTTGAATGTATCATTTAATTCTGTCAACCAAGGTGCGCTTTCAAGGCCCTTAAACATCCCAATCATTTCAGATCCAAATCCAATAACAGCGGACTCAGACTTTTCCAATGGTGTCTTTTTAGTAAAAACAATAAATTCTGCCTCCGTTTCAACAGTAAATAAAGTTACTTTCTCTTTCTTATATTCACAAGTCATTAACGTTTCTGGCACTGATCCTTGAAACTTTCTTGCAAAGTCTTCAACACTTCTAATGACCTCAAATTTATTTTTTACTCGGATGCTCCTTTTTTGTAATGCTTAACAATGGCACAATTCTACATTTAAAATCAGTGACTTTCCTCTCCGAATTTCCCCCCAACAAACCCCGCCACGTCCATTGTACCAATACCTTGTTGAGAAAGTTGTTCTTGAATACCCAAAAGTATGACCCAAATCCTTACTAATACAAGACGAGAAACATGCTTCCCTTCCTTCATCAATTTTGTTGACCCCTTTATGGACTGGTTTGTAGAAATTTATTCAAAGTCAGCTTGAAGAGATCATTTATTCGTTCAAACCATTCTACCGATTTCCTTTTCTGTATCTTGCAAGCTCATTGTGGGAACCTTAGAATCAAAAGTTGACGTTTGCAAATGCCTTTGAATTTTAATCATTGTTTTGAACAGATGGTAAAGATGTTTGAAAAAGGATGTAAAGTTAGATGATGAAAAGCCCATTTACAATGTAGACTATTTTGAAATATGCGAAAGCAATCATCCTTCTCTCGCACTTCTTTATGGTAATTCAAAAATAGTTGTTCTTTAGCAAATGATATCGTTGTAGAGATAAGTAATTTCAGTTAGGGGAGCAACTTTCATGGGGTCCATGCAGAGTAACTTGGATTAGCGAATTCAACAGAGTATAGAGCATGGTTTGTTACTTATTTGGGAATATCTTGGGGTTGCTATTGCTTGGAAGAATGATATGAAGTTTAGTAGACATGTTAAAGTCAATATATGGAAGAAAGTCACATGCTATATTAGCTTAAAAGTTACGAGTGTCTCCCATCTCCACATTTTGTAGATCCTGATTGCGATATCCAGCTATGAATGAATGAATCAGGATATCCTTTCCATTTAACTAGATATTTCCTTTGATTGCCATGACTTTCCTATCCTTTAATCTATTTTATCAATCATATACACCTCTTCACTTCTGTCTACTACTTGCAATTCATAAGAGTAAAATTTTCCTTCAAACTTGGATTGCCATGGTAATCTATTAATTTATACTGGTGGTGGGTCTAAATTTTGTATTTACTTCATCCACAAAAAACTTCCTTCTTCAGTCCAATTAGGTTAGATTTACCCCTTCTCAAATGTAGACTTAACCTTTGATAATCCGAACTCTATCACCAACATTAATTTTCTTTTCATTGGAAATGTTTTTCGCTTTCTTATCATACAATCGTAAGCCATACTATCCATCGTCATTATCTGGGTGTGCGTAACATCACTCTGGTTTCATACTTAATGATTCGATGGTAGCTTTCATTTGTAATTCTTAACAAATTTCTGCAAGCTCACCTACCCAAACTGTGTATTTTTTGCAGTGAAATAGACGCCATATTTTTGTCTTCAGTGTGCGACTTGAACCTCTCAACCGATCGGCAGCTTTATAAGCACTTTTGACACTAAAACAATTCCACATTATGACTTTTAAGGAGACTTCGACACATAGAGAGTTTTCGAATTCTTCCCTTGATCGGTCTGTATTCTTTGCGGAACACGCCCGCTCATCGAAAATGCTCTGAAAAGCCGGCTTCAACTTCTGGTCTCGTTTAGATTTCAGCGCACGTGCCAAGCATAGCGAGATAAAATATCTATTACGGTTAGATGTATTATAGCCATCATTGTACTGTGATATCTGTTGCATGTCAGCCAAGTCCGCTTGCCATTGTTACTATCTATATGTTTGTTAACAACATATTGTTTCTTGTTGGAAACCGCTTTCTCGCATTCTTTGTGAAGAGTGTAAGTCGGTTGACTCCTCAACACTTCTTGACTTTCTACTATTCCCACACCTGCTGCACGATGGTTTGAAACCTACGGACGGACTGGAAACTTGCGGGATGATTTAAGTCGTGAATAAAATCTTTCTGAGTTTCACTGCTGTACTCATCGTCTTTGTTCTGATTTGCACGCGTTAATTACTCGCACAGCAACTGCTAACACAATTGATATCAACCTCTATGCCCTCTTCTCCTTTGCCTTCGAGCGCGATTTCAAACAACAGCCAAAAAATTTTTGTAACGACAATAATATGAGAGAGGCAAGGCTTAATTCATATTTGCTTAATATTTACTACTACTTCCTTCAGCAAACACGCATTGAGCGCCTAGTAGCTTTCTTTTTGGTTTGCAGATCATCGGGATCTGCAAGCTCTCGCTTGACCGCCATCGTGGGTGTTTTACTCTTTGATCCATCTTTGTAAGTGACCCTTATTCCAATTCATTCAACAGTCGGTCCTCCAATAACTATTGTGAAAGGTACATTTTGATCAGATAAAATTTTCTGAAAATATGTCCACCTTGTGGTGCACTAGTTTTCGTCTTACATCTCTGACAGCATATTGTTAGAAGGTCATCTATGTGGGACCTATTTCTAATAACATCACAGTTGTTTCATCTATTATCTCCCCTCTCTCATTGAACTTCACATTGTGGAACAATGAAGTCAAAATAATCGCTCAGCGCGCACACCGATATGGGTCGAGGTGTTGACAAGGTTATAAATCGTCGCAACTTGTCACGAATCTGTCGCCTCTGCCGTCAATGTTTTCAGCTGCTAACTGCATTCGTCGATAGGGATCCTTCAAATCTTCATGAATTTCCATATCCTTTTGTGTTAGTTCCTTAAGTTGATTCGTAATAGGTTGATCTATATTTTTGACTTCCTGTGCACTTTGTAATGTAGTCAATTGTACATAACTCCTCTTGAGGAATGACTACCATCTTTGAATACGACCATGTTGAAAATTAATAAGGCAACAAAGTACATTGCTTTTAAAACTAACTGTGAACTGCACGTAAAACTGTCATTGGTTCAAGCGGAATTAGGTATGATATTTGTTCGAAATCGAAGTCGTTCCGGACATTCCTGGGTTAGATCCAATCAAATAGATAAACCATGTGGTTTCTTTGTTACATCTTCATATAATTTTTTGAAGAGTACTTATTAGGTTGTTGAGGTACATATCTGTCTACTGAGATGATGTATCTGACTGCTATCTCTTGGATTTTTAAATATAGCCAAATAATTTGTATTCAAAATTCTAGTTCTTTGCTATTTCCCTCCATCGAAGATGTTTTGGGTGATGTAGATAATAAAAGCTTCCCTATGATGTGCAGTTTGAATGAACATTTCAGTTACATCCTTTGAAGATTTGCTATCTCGAAATAGATCATCTAATACTAGTAAGTCACCTGCTTTGATATCCTCAGTTGATGGGCAACCCTTGCTTCACCTCATAACCTTTTCTGGCCGAAGTGCAGAATGTAGTTGTGGTTGAAATATTCCTAATACCATTAGACTCTCTTAATTTCCTTGTTAAACATTTCATTTCTATATTGAAGCAATTCAGTTACAAATGTAGTTTTACCGGACTGACTTGGTCCAGCGACACACATTGTGCGATCAGTGAATAGACGAAAATCTGTCATCTTATAATTCAATTAACATTAAACTCATCATCCCGCTAATTTTGCTTAGAACAACAAAACAGACACATGTTCCAGATCAAGTTTATTTACAATTCAGAATAGAAACTTTCAAGTTACATTTACAAATTAAAACATTTACAAATTAAAACATGTGTGTTTCCTCATCACAATTAGGATTATAGAAAGTTTTCAAGTCAGCATCTTGGCGCTTCAACTTCAATTTAGGATTCCCATCTTTAGATTTCCGACCTCGCTTTTTGCTCTCTTCCTTCCCATCACTTGAAGCAGTCTTATCAATGTTAATTAAACATTTATCAATTGGTAGTGGTTCATAGACTAGTTGAGAACCTTCATTTGTAAAGATGCGACTTTACCAGTCGAACCATGTGAGCCAATATAAAGTCACGGTAACGTGAAACTAAGCCCATATTTAGCGGCCCCGTTTGAGATCCTCACATTCCATCGCGTTTGTTATATTAAAGAAACCATACGATCGAATGCTTGAAAATGATCAGATAGTTTTAAAAACAGTGTATCGAATTCCGGCAATTCCTTTATAACCAACTCCTTCCTCTAATGCCTTTCTCCAATGAGTGGGAGCACTTTCAGGCAGCTCAACACATTCTTTCGGAAAGAGTCAATAGTTTTAAGAATCACCTGTTGCCATTTTGGAAAAAAAATGTCACTCGCATTTGTCTCATATTGCTATACCCTGATGTAGACATACCATTAGCTTATTTTATATCCCCCCCCATATATTTATACCCCCCCCCCCCCCCCCCTGTGGATTGAAGGAAGAAGAATGGAACTTGAAGATAAAAGCCATCATCACCATAATTCAAGGTTTGAAAGTAGAACGTATTTCCAATCCTTGCACCTTTCGTACCCCCTCGTCGGACGAAGCTTCAAGAGATCTTGCTCAAACCTAAAGCGTCACCTTCCTCTTTGATTGTATACATTTTCTGAGTCATGTTTCAACAATTATAGGTACATTATTAATTCGGAGCTTTCAACCAGCGCAAATGAATTGTCACTTGAAAGTGGTAAAATATCATTTAAAGCGTCTTCCTTATATACACCTATATATGACTCATCAATCAAAGTGATGACGTGTCACTTTATGATTCGCTAACCTTATATTAACATTGCAGCAGTTGCTGCAATCCTTCCAAGCGGACTATTGATTACACCATTAATACTGTTTCCAATATCATTTAACATACTTAGAAACCCACCACCACCGCGCTGAATTAAGTTTCGCCTTTACTTATCACTACTCCTTGGATTTGAAAACTTTTTTATGCTATTCAAAGAGCCAGCATTCAACAGAGGTGCTTCTTGTAAATAGGTAGACATTGTGTATTGCCAAAAGTGTATTGCAAAAGCTAAATCACGAATGAAATCATCACTTGAATTTTGAATCAATTTACACTTCTTCTTATTATCATGTATCCTGTTTAACTTTCGCAACGCCTTTTTAAACTGACTTGAAGGTTTGCGCGAAAGGACCGTTTCGATTGACGAGAAGATGCCTTCCGTTTTTACAGACATTTTTATTCTAATATGGAAATAGATAATACAATTACAATTTTTGCTTACTACTTACAACATTATATACAAAAGTTTACAAGCATTCACAGAGTTTGTTGCTTGGGTACGTTATAAAATTACAATTAAACACTTAGCAAGTTGTAGTGGGAAACTGATATACACTCACATCGGCTAGAGTCTCATTTGTAGCAGTTATGAGCTGCTCAATGTCTTTCATTAGATGTTTTGAAATAGGACAGCACATACGCAAGGCTTTAAATGGAAAGTCTTTAAAATATTGGCATAGTATGCCCGCAAACTGATCACCTCAGAATGTCCTTGAGCAGCCACATGATGCTTACTGATGGCGGTCCACTGAACAAGTCCAGTTTGCACTTCTCTCCTTCTCATCATAGTAGCTGGAGGTGATAATGTCATGGAGACATGTGTTGAGTTTCCGTTGGATACTGCTGCACCAACAGCGAGAGTATTCCGGTACAATCTCCGTTTGAGATAGTGGGCGAAATACTTCGTTGAGCCAGAATCTTGCAACTCGTGTAAGAGCGTTGTTCACGACTCTCATTAGCATTTCTGCACACAACGTCCTCTCCGCAGCGGAAATACTTCACTATTTCCTCCATCAGATCACCAAATCCGCTTTATAGCCAGTTATATTCACGGCAGAAAAAAATATATTGCCCGTGAAGAGTTGACTTCGGTAAATTATTGAAATGGGAATGTTGGTAGTGAACGACATGCTGATTGACATTGTATTAGCTTCAAATTATGCTTGAAAATAGAAACGGTACAATGTCCTCCTTATATAGAAAAGTCACCAAAGACACACTAGTGACCAATCACAGACCTGCATGATGACTCATCATGCACGATATACAGTGACTGTTGAAGATATTTCTTCATCGCAAAGGGGACAAGATGAAGTTTCAAAGGGTACATAACATGTAGAACACATAACGCTATGAGAACATGGCAAAAAGAGAAGTGATCGTTCCTGTTTAAAACATTTAACGCAGTTCCGTTCACATAATAATTTAAATGTCTCTTGTTCTAATTTCCTTCTGAAGTCACTTTTATTGGGAGAACTTTTTATTAAAACACTGTCAGATGTCTCCTTCTTTCCATATCGTTCCAATTTGATCCTCCTAATTTCACTATCATTGCAGTGTAGCATGGAGAAATCCTCTATCCACCTACGATCCAAATTGTGATTCATAGCATGCTCATCTAGATCCATTAGTCGATCAACTAAATCACCAGCGTTGATATTTTCACTGAGATTTGTTACAGTTTCTATGGCTTTGAACGAATATCCAAGGTCTCTTGTGACAACCCACGACGTTGGGATACTAGTCATCATTATGTATGTCATCAAAAACTATCTCATATTTATAGCATAGTTTGTCTACGTAAAAGGAAAATCAATGTGTCATCTTGATTACAATGGTTGCAATAGTCACAATAGTCGCAATTGAGCAAACCCATTCAAAATCAAACAACGGACGTCTATCGGTACGTACCCAAGTGCTCAGAACCAAACCACACAAGTTCGATCATAGACGTTCCGAAACACAGTGTACCAAACACATGTACCTATCCAGTAAAACAGATCTCATACAAGTTCCTATTGATAACACTGAATTATACATGTACCTATCCATGTGCCTATCGATAACTAAAGTATACATGTACCTATCCATGTACCTATCCATGTACCTATCCATGTTCCTATTGACAACACTAAACTTTACATGTACCTATCCATGTACCTATTGATAACACTAAACTTTACATGTACCTATCCATGTACCTATCCCTGGCAAGTAGGGCACAGTTTTCACTACTACTGAAGTATGTATACTTGTTTTCTTTTCTGATAAAGAAAAGATAGAATATGGTTGGTTCCCTTTCCCACGGTTTATGGGGAGCAGTCCTCTCTCGAATAGATTTCTTCGTCTTTTCCATCGTACCTGAAATAATAAGGAAACTCGATCAGAGAACAGACAAAATATTGACATGTAATGTCACACGCAATATCAAATGCTAAATGAAAGTACCTTCATTTCATAATGAACTTCACTGATGCAGTGGTGAATATTCTCGGGCTTCCGAGAGTAATAAAGGATAGATATATCTTTTTTTTTATCTGGCCCATCATGTATGACTAGATTTTGCAACGAAGGAATGCAGTAGGATCATGAAAAACAAAAATTAGGAAGATGCTTGAAACAGAAAGTGATTATGTTAAGAAATTAACGCTTAAATTGCCGCATAAAACAAACTGACACTGTGACCTGATGAACAACAGCTGTGGAAGCGGTTCATACCAACTTTCATTGTTTCGACTTCTCATCGGACTTTTAAGCGATCTCCTATATAAAATCACTCGCAAAAATATGCATGGTTGACATTCTTCGTTATTTCTTCTTAAAGGTAAAAACAAATCTGATTCACCAGTCTAGATCAAGATATTGGATCCAAAATTTAAGTGTCGATCAAATCTAATGTAGCGCATTTAACATGCTAATGTTAGACGATATTTCATTAGTGCAATATCAAGAGTCTTTGCTTTTGCCCTGTTGAGTGTCTTCTAATGTTCAATATGTGCTTTCAATACTGGTGTTGTTTAGTTCAATCGTAGAGTGCACTCGTTAATGTTCACAACTGAGTTGAATTAGGCAACAAAGCTATTTTCGAAGTTAGGCAACACTTACAAGACCAACATTTTTAAGCGCTTCCGCTTTCACCACAGTCTTACTTATCATACTTTATCACAGCGCACTTATACAATGTGCTCACAATAAGAAAATGAAAAACTAAAATGGAAAACAGAACGATTTTTCTGTTGATGCTAAAACAGCTTTTGTCTCTCCTTGAAAATTTTATTGACCAGATTAAAATTATTTATTTTAAAAGATAAGTACAACCCCTACGCGTTTCGAGCGTTCGCTCTTCCTCAGGGGGTAATTCGCTAAAAACCAACTGATCTGGCCGCTCATGTGGGCTGCTCATATACGTACAGTGCTAACGGTCGAGAGATGTTTAAAATACCGTCAACTCTTTTCTTCGATTGATTTTTGGATCATACTGTTATAATGTAACGAGCTTCAGTCAGTCTAGTGTCCAATGCATCTTCTGCACTTATCAGATTTCAAGGTCAAAGTCAGTCATAACGTTTTGATCTACATTTCAGACAATGTTCTGCCATAGGACTCGAATCAACTGGTACCTTTATCTACAGCACGGCTTGTGTGTTCATTAAAACGATGCTTAAAAGTTACGCGAGGGGTTTTGACCAATATAGATAAATCTTTTACAAGGATGGGCATGTAAATTCTTGTTATACCAAAATAACCTGATCTTTCTGGGTACACTTCGATATAGTATTAGGCAAAAACCTCTTCTACAAACAAAGGTCAATATCTTTCGTTTATGTGTTTTTTCTACTTTTTGTAATTGAATTTCAATGGCGATTTTCATTTATATAAAGGTTTTATATTATAGTGGGATGACTTTAAAAAGATTTATCGGTAACTCGTATAAATTTTTAATTTAATTTGCGGATATCATATCGATCTAGTTTTATCGTTTAAAAATCCGAGTTTCAAATACGTACGGTTTTTACGCATTTCCGTTGGCATAATCTTCTTATCTATTTTTTCTTTTTAAATGTTTTCGTTTTCATTTGAAATTCATTTTTTTACTTAATTTAGTTTTCAAGTTTTTATTAAAAGAATAACTTGCAATTAGCTTCGTTGCTACATCTTCTCTGTTATTTCCACCCCGTAGTTGATGCTGGTTATTTACGATAATTGTTTTTGATATGGTTAAATTAAAAAATATTTAGAGTTACCGATAAAATCT
Organism: Prostheceraeus crozeri; assembly: GCA_907163375.1. Classification (NCBI taxonomy): domain Eukaryota; kingdom Metazoa; phylum Platyhelminthes; order Polycladida; family Euryleptidae; genus Prostheceraeus; species Prostheceraeus crozeri. The sequence goes on from CAJQUW010015139.1 coordinate 11,845, forward strand.
TGTTAGCTCCCCTAATAATAATAACTTTATATAATGCCTTGAAATTTCAAACAAAAAGTAGAAAAACACGAAAAGTTGCCTTGTTTGTGAGAGTTTGCCTAATAAGATGAAGTGTACAGATCGGTTTTTGGTATACAAATTACATGCCATCAATTGTAAAGATTTCTATATTGGTCAAACCTCGCGTCCTTTTAAGCATCGTTTTAATGAACACAAGCGTGCTGTAGATAAAGGTAATGTTGATTCGAGTCCTATGGCAGAACATTGTCTGAAATGTAGATCAAACGTTTGACTGACTTTGACCTTGAAATTCTTGATAAGTGCAAAGATGCATTGGACACTAGACTGACTGAAGCTCGTTACATTAAACAGTTTGTATTCCAAAAATCAATCGAAGAAGAAAAGAGTTGACGGTATTTTAAACATCTCTCGACCGTTAGCACTGTACGTATATGAGCAGCCCACATGAGCGGCCAGATCAGTTGGTTTTTAGCGAATTACCCCCTGAGGAAGAGCGAACGCTCGAAACGCGTAGGGGTTGTACTTATCTTTTAATTAATTATTTTAATCTGGTCAATAAATTTCAAGGAGAGACAAAAGCTGTTTTTAGCATCAACTGAAGTATGAAGAACCTCCTGTTGGCGGACATCCTGTAGAACGATTTTTCCATAAATGCCCATTAGAATGCACCAGGAATATAACAGCTCAGGCAGGGGGTCACACACTAAATTAGGATATATAGTTTTGGTCGACCTATTGTCTATCATTTGGTCTGTCTTAACTTTACCTAATACATGACTTACAAAATAAAATGAACAAAATTCTTGATAAACATGTTATATTTACAGATTTACTGGAAAATATTCAGTCACAAGCTACGCGAATGTTTTTTCATAACTCCAATCAGTCATGTTCGAAGTCATTGAGATGAGGGATAGCGTAAGTGTGATGTCCATTACTAAACAGAACAAAGTGCGAAACCAATTGCTTAGCTAACACGATAGCCAAAGTTCCTTCTTTAAGAAATCTAATAGGGCAATGCTCTTCAAGGATATCAAGGTGTTCATTCGGAAGATAAGAGCAGTCTAATGCAGAAAGAAATTTCGTGGCAGTAAAATTTCTACATAGGCATAAGAATTCGTCCTCTTCATCTATCATAATGTGATCAATGCGCAAAAAAACGCTAAAACGCTTTTCAATACCTCCTTCAGAGTGTAGTGTTGCAAAGTGAGAAGCAGAGCGACCTTTACGAGGATATTTGAAGGATGTATATTCAACATTATCAAACTCCCTTCCTATCTCCACTATGTTGAACTATGCGTTCTACATTTTCTAATGTAGAACGGAATTTCTATGAATCAAAATACATGTAATCCAATGGGCTACCGTGCTACATTTTTTTACCCTACAATGCACCCAAATTGCAAGTAAGCTTAGATGATATCTTGGGTATAGATAATAAGGCTACACCTCATGCAAATGCCAGTTAAATATCGGTTCACTTGAAATTCAAATGAAGGAAATGCACATAGAAGTAGATAATAGTACTTTCTATGGTATTGTTAATTTCTATGGAAATGTATGACATCAATATTGGATAGGCTATCTACTAGGACTTTGGATGCCATGGAAAGCCAACCACGTTTGTGTTCTTAGCAGATTGTCTATATCGTCACTGGTCCATAGAGTTCATTGACATTTCTTGATCGTTTGATAATAGTGATATAACTACTCCATCTGTACTACCATAGAAAGATGTAGCACTCGGCTTCGCCTCGTGCTACATTTTCTGTGGTAGTACAGATGTCGTAGTTATATCACTATATGATTTACCCCTATCTTGTACACTTCCTGCGTGGTCGACGTTAATTCTCTTCCATACCTTGCGAGACTACCACTGGAAATATTGTGAAATCTGCAATTTGTACTAACTCCATGTTTATCATGGTAAGTGTTCGGAGTACCATGATAACACGTATTTTTACCATTTATTTGGTACCTTATAAAACGTTCTACTATCTGCTTTCCTTCATTCCGTGATCCTGTAACAAAAGACTTCAATATCCCAAAAGCACTTTCAAAAGGAGATACAGATGTAACCCAAAGAGGTCCAAACCATCTCACTTGCTCGGGAAGGTGAACGAGAGCATGCATACTATATACCATATTTTCTTTGCCGAGATAAAGACTCACATGTTTCTGAAGCAGTAAAATCAGCTCTTTAGCGGCAACTATGTGGGATTCTGCGATAGCATTGGAGATAAGAAGGTAAATAGCAGTTGGTATAATTGTGATTATTACGATTATCTGTGTTGAAGCGCTTACTGAATGATGTAGACATATCACACTGAAATAAAGCAAAAAGTTTTTCCACTCACTAGCCTTCCAATGACATGAGCTGTCGATAGGCCTACGCTTCACATGAAGGGGCATACAAATAGACTCAAGAACGTTATTCGTTTTCTTTACATCGATAAATTTCTTGCGAATAAGATAGGTAAAAAGTTTTTTAGTGACACAATGATAAACTAGATGCATTGAGTCCAAGCCTACATCAGTAGGTATCGTCATTATCTTCTGCAAGTGAGTTTTGCCTTTCACACCTTTGACAGGTACACAGGAAGTGCCTTGAGCATATTCAGTTTCAGATCGTAGTTCGCTTCTACACTGTTGTTCTAATGGATATGTCATTTTGTGATATATTTGACTGAATTTACCTGGAATATCGCAAATACTACAGCCGTAGTAAGAATTATAAGGCATCAAATTCAGGCAGGACGCCTTAGCAGGTAAGTCCACCAAGAAGTTTATCACTTTAACTTTGACAATAAGCGAGAAAGATTGAATTCTCATCGATTGTATCTGTTTCGCGACATAATACATAAAGGAATCAAAATTGGCTTTATTCTTCCCATAAAACAAACAGCAAAGTAATACATCTTCGACCTTTCTCCTTTCCAGTGGTGACAAATTTAACACACACATGGTCACTGGCCACAACTTGTACGCTTTAGAATTAAAGGGAGGAGACACTCCGTCACAATTTAGTATGACGTACAAGTGTTTCTGGCTATCAGTATCGATGAAAGTTGCTTTGTATCGATGTCCATCATAAACATCTCGATAAATATTGGGTTCAGACTGCGAGCGCGTTGTGACTAGATTTCCTGAATCGAAAAGAGAAGGGTACTTCATAATCATTCGGTGAATTTGGTACTCTATGTTCAGCAAATAGTAGGTACCAGAGGAAGAGGAAATAACTTCCACATCTTGAATTTCACAATTACTTTTCTAATTCAACTCTGGGCATGATGGAATATCATCAGGACAAGGCAGATCTTCAGGGAAAAGATGTAATAGTGAGTTAGCACCCACATCAGAAATGCGATGTTTCTTAATGATGTATTGAAACTTATCAGAAAATTGCGACACTGTGAATTCAGAATTGAAATAAAGTTGTGTGTCAGTGTCATCATCGTACGTATTGGTGCTCGTCGATGAGCTATTGGAACCGACGTTGGGACTATTTTCTGAGGAAGAGAACATGATGGGGGAAGAGGTATATTGAGGTAAAAAGGTTTCGAAGTTTGGAAGATTAGTAGATGAAGTAGGAATATCTTCAGGTACTGGGATATCATGGGGGGAGACTGCCGCATAGCTTGTAGATTGTGTACTTGATGGGGATGAGGATGACGAAAAGTCGATCTTTCGTCTCTCACGATAGAAATATTTACGAGTTATTCTCCGTTGACTGGTTCTTTTCCGTTTTGGCATATTGGCACCTACAAAAAAAACAAAAGTTTCGTAACATATATCTGTTCTGAATGATTCTGTGTAAGCATCTCACATAAATCTAAATATTTGAGGTGATCAAGGATATTCCCCATCCGATAGTACTGTCCTCTCTTCTAAGTCCCGAGGTTGCGTCGGCCTTCGTCATCGCAAGGATGAAACTCAATTTTAGCTAGATACAATTCCTCCTATCCTTTGACTTTTCCTCTAAAATGTTTCTTTAACCAGTCTACAGTAATCTTGCTTAATTCAGTAATAGCTCTATTGCCTATATACACTAATAAAATACAGTCGCTTCTGATTTTAGTTTAACTTGAAACTGCTTCTCATCAATTCCAAAGTCCAATTTATTGAGATGAATCGCACATGTTTGCACTACATGCATCTACGACTGTAGGAACAAACTTATAAATGAAGTGAGAGGCTTGATCTTGTCACTTCAAAACGCAAAATAAATATAAATAGGTTGACTATGTATGGCAAATGACTTATTTCACTTCATTTAGCTTATTGCGCTATCATCGCGGTGTTCATCTGCAAAAAAGTGCGCATAATAGTTTAGATTGTATGGCATTGTGAAAACAAGCGGGTCACTCCTTCGTATTTTCTTCTTTCATACACAATGAAATATCGAGTTTAAATCAAGTTAAACCACCGGCGCTTCGTGTCACAGACACATCAATGGGTGGGAGAATGTTGTCATCAATGTACCGGTAATGCGTTAAATAGAAGTGAGACTGAGATGCACAAACAAAGTTCGATAATTCATACTTACGATTCATAGCTCAGACGAGCTTCACTAATTCTGCAGTCGATAAGTGTCACTTCTGTCCAAGATATCTATATGCAGGTCTTTGATTGACAGAATGTGATCACGCGTGTGAACCTTACTGAAGTGGTCATACAGGGCATTCTTCTTGTTTCTATTAATGATATCGCACTGGTGTTCTTTGTATATATTAGCGAACGGATGGTTGGTTTGACCGATGTAAAAGTTACCACACTTTGAACAGGCAATAGCATACATACTAAGAAATGGTCAGATCAAGAATATTTTTCACGTAACTTAGGGCAAATGGTGCAGTCTTCGTCATTCTACTCTAGCATCTCAGTCTCACTGCTATTTAATACAATACCGGTACATTGGTGACAACAATCTCCTACCCAATGATGTGTCTGTGACACGAAGTGCCGGTGGTTTAACTTGATTTTAACTCTATATTTTGTTGTGTATAAATGAAGAAAATACGAAGGAGTGACCCGCTTGTTTTTACAAGCCATCCAATCTAAACTACCTCCTGCTCCCAACCTTCAATATTATTAATAATACAGATTGTTTCATAAAAAATGGATCACCCTTAAACATCGCCTTAACTTCAACTTTGTCTAACTCCGCCAAACTTGAACGAATTTCTCTGAAATTTGGAAGATATGTCAGTTGTGCTTACTAATATCATTGTTGGAAATTTCAAGCATGAATATTGAGTTGTTTTCCTGTTATAGATAAAAAAGTAGTAGATAATTTGATCTTCATTTAGTAATGTTACACAAAATCATACCTCACTCTTATAAAATTACATTTGTTTCCTTTGTTATGTAATATGTTGTTCTACAAGCCAAAAGCTATCAAGCAAAACAAAAATAAAAAAAAAATCGGTCAATCAGAGCCAGTATAGCACCATTATTCATCAACAATAATGTAACTGCTACATGTGATTAACTGGACTTCATGTTCCATAGTTTCCTGACTTCGTTGCGGTGGTGTTGGCAGCACTCCTGATTGCTTTCAGCTAGAAATCTATCTCTTGCCGGTCGAAAACAATACAAAGCACAAATGAACAATAACGAGATCGCATTCACAAAAGGCAAAGTGTCAGCTGGCATTTGGACCAATGGCCGCCCTGAACTTCACATACAGCAAGGAACCATGAATTCTGAACGCTATGTGAATGTTTTGCGAATGAACATTGGCCAAATGACAGATCAACTTGGTGATCCATCGACTTGGTTATTTATGGATGATAATGCTACGTGTCACAGGAGTAGTAGAGTTAACTTATGCAAGTCTCAAATAGGGCTTAGGACATTATCTTGGCCAGCTCGTTCTCCTGATCTGAATCCCATAGAAAATGTATGGAGTATTCTAAAACGTAACGTTCGTCGTTCACTGCTACCTACAGATGGCGTATCACAACTTACGTCACTGTTAAAAAGAGAGTGTAGAAAGTTAGATCAGTCAAAAATCAACGATATCATCGAATCAATGCCTAAACGAATTGGTAATGTCATTGACAATAAGGGTAGGGCCACAAAATATTAGCTTCTTTAGAACCGTTACTGTATCATAGCTTATCAGATTATATAAGGACATTTAAAGATATTAGGGACATGAAATAACATTAAAAATGCTTTCTGTATCATACTTATGTTTTATTTAGTCAAATTTTAGGATGATCCACTTTTTATGAAACGGACTGTAGTTTTACATGATATGCAAATGTTGTGAAAATGCTTTATTCAATCCACAAGCCTTCGTGGAAAGCATAAGTGGGAAAGACTTACACAAATGAAGGTTACACATTTCAAAACGCAATTTCATTAGTAGGATACAAAATTTCAATCAAATGTTGCGCGCAAATAGCGAGGCCACAACATACATGTCATTTGAACGCATCGCTAGAATAATTTCGATATTACATAAATTCATTTTCACGGATCCTGTGGTTTAGTGAAGCTCTTCTTAAAAAGGGTAATCATGGTATAATCATCGAGCTATGATCTAAAGAGTACAGACCCGTGCAGAAGTTCTTGCGCTAGTGACCTTAAATGTTATCATTATCTTCAAAAGCTTATCAAATTTATTCATTAGAAAAGAGGTCAAATGGATAGCTCTTGTAGACTTTCTTTTAACACTTTTGTTTACGTAGTCAAAGTGGAATGATTCATAGATATATGATTGATCATTTCAGGTATACTACAATTTCAGTCGTGCAAAAGTCTTTGCGCCTTTAATTATATTACATTTGAAAGGAATAAAACGAATTAATCTGATAAGATTATATTCTTATATAATAACCATAATGTGAAGCGTACATGCACTAAGTCAGTATTTCGTATGACCACCTTTTGCGGCCAGAACAGCTTTCAACCTTCTCGGGATTGAATTATACAAGAAACGAATTTGTTCTCTTGGAATGTTGTTCCCACTCCTCAACAGCCTCTCCCATAATGAGTCGATAGTTGTAGGATTTCTTCTAAAAACATTTTCTTTCAAAATTCGCCACACGCTCTCAATAACAGAAAGATCTGGGACTTTGGGAAGGCCATGGCTGCAGCACTCGGACATTGTTATCTTGAAAATATTTCTTAGTAGACGCAGATGTATGGGCTGGAGCACCATCTTGCTGAAGTATGTTCGTCGGAGCATAAATTATGTGGTAATGCAACGTTCAAGCACCCTTTGATATTCGCGCGAATCGACATTTTTGGCACATCTCACCAAAACACGAGCACCGTCGCCTCGAATGGCTCCCCATATCATAAGAGAAGGAGAGAATTTCACTGATGGGCGGATATATTTGGCCTTTAATCTGTTGCCGATACTTCGGCGAACGTAGAAACGTCGGTTTGGAATCAACTCAAGCTTGCACTCATCAGAAAAAATGACTGCTTCAGCTATCATAATCCCAAGAAAGACGTTGTCGACACCACTCCGAACGAGACTTGATGTTCTTTTTAGACAAAAGAGGTTTTCTGACGGCAATCCGTCCAAATAACCCGTACCGTCGTAGGGTACGTTTCACTGTATCAACAGATACTGAATTGTCAACAAAAAGTTTGTTTTTTAGAAGGTTGGCTGTTAAATCAGGGTTCATCTTTGAAGTTATTATCATCCGACGCTCCATTCTCTTCGACAAGATATGAGGTCTGCCCGATCGAGGACGGTCATCAATGCTACCATGCATTTTTGATTTTTTCAAAATATATTGAACTGACCGGCGACTAATCCGAAGTAGCGAACCTATTTCATTTTGTGATTTGCCTTTTCGTGATAGTAGGACCACCAATTCTCTCTTATCTAGTGAAATTCTGGGCATGATTGGCAAATATGAACTGATGATATGATTTACAGTCTTGTTTTTATCGATGATTATCATAGAATGCATTTAAGTTTGGTTATAGCAAGTTAATTGTCATTTGAAATGATATCTGATGATATGATATGATTTGATTTGATATGATGATTTGATAGATATCTCATCGATTGCAAGACTCATCAAAAATGTTAGTACACCTCAGAAGAACAGATAGTATTCTGAAAATTGTGAATATTTAGATCTGATAACAGGGGCGCAAAGACTTCTGCACGGGTCTGTATGTTCATAATGTAGAATTATTAGGCCTACACATTAGGATTCCGCATTGAGATCGCGATATAGTGTAAGTCCATTGACACGGTGTATGATAAATACTAACGATGTATCAATTGAATGAATCATATACATGTTTGATTGGGGTCGGTCTGCTCATTGAAAAATGGGTTTTATCGATGAAAATCTGGAATTATCGAGCAATGGTATTGCCAACTGCATAGACTTAGTTTTAAAAGCCAATATAATTATTAAAATATAAACATTACCATGTTCCGTAAAGCTATTCAATAAAGTATGAAACTCAGGAGCCAGTATGAAATTCTCAATATTAAAGGCGAACATGCTCGTTGTTCATCCATGATAATTAAACTATCAAGGTCTACTAAATCAGCTTCAAATAGATGAGTAAGCGTTTATTTTGGTGCAGATAGGCATGAAAAAGCCTACTCTTTCAGAAACGGTAAATATGATAAGATAAAATAAACATTATACAATGTCATATTTAAAAATAGGCCTATGTAAATGAATCAGTATTAAATCAGTCGACCTACATGAAACTGTTGCGATATCAAGTCACATTAGTGCATGAACAGCTGAGACTGTAATTGCGGATACTCGCGCGATGCCATTTTGAAACACAACCATTTAGCAATAGAACCGTTATTCTGACGCATGTTGACGTCGACATAACCTCAAAATGGGTATACGAGTATAATTAGATAATTTACATTTAATTCAGCCTGAGAATAACCACTATGTTGAACGCAGGCTGAAAAATAAGCATGCACCGTTAAACATATTGTATAACAATACATAATGATATCATGCGTGTTGTAATTCACTTTCGAAGAATTTCAATTTATCATGCGCTGATAAATAACAAATATTCTAATTTACGAGCGACATTAGATGCTTCCTTTTTGGCATTCAGTTTTACATGAGATTCTCTTCAAAAATTTCAAATCTTGTCAACGTTTGTTTCAGAATTATATCTGAATTGCATTTCAGAACAAAATCTCAAGCAACCGTAAGCAGCTTATCAGGACCAAATAAGGCAGTATTGAGCAAAGTAAGTCAAAGGGGTCTGCCATGTTGATTCAGTTTCGTTAAATAGACAAAACGACTATGAGACCAACCAAAATTAGGTCTGAGTACTAACTTTCAGTTTCAAATGGAGAGAATATCATGCTCACCTCAAACGCAACGTGATCGCTTCCACTGCGAATAAGCAGGTCAAGCCACATGCTATTCTCAAAATGCGTGTGTATTAATTATATCTATTATTCAATAGTATGAAAAACGTTGACTATTCAAGATGCAAAATAGCTAATATACGGAGGGCACTCCAAAAGTTTTGCAATTCGATATGTTTTTGGCATTTAAGATTGAAAACAACGACATTTTCCAGTTAAATTCATCATTTCTATTTCATGGAAAACAAAAATCAAGTCAGAGTCCTTCAAAATAGCCCCCCTGGAACTGAATACATTTATGAGCTCGATGGAGCCATTTGTCCATGAAAGTTCCAAATTCCTCAATCGGAATGTTCTCGATCGCCTCCACTGCAGCTTCTTCTAGGGCTTCATCCGATTCGAAACGTCGGCCTTTCAGCATCCGCTTCATGGTAGGAAAAAGCCAGAAATCGCAGGGGGCTAGATCCGGCGAGTAAGGAGGGTGTGGAAGGGTAGAAATCCCTTGTACACTGAGGAACTCCCGTGTTGAAAGCGGCGGTAGGTGATTGTGAGCTGGAGCGTTGTTGTGGTGCAAGCTTCCGGACCTTCGCATTCCTGTTTGTGAGTGCTCGTCGTCTCCATTACATTGTCAAATGGACCACAGGCAGACAGTTTCTCTATGTACCAACGGGCAGTGACTGTGGCTTGGCCCTCCACTTTTACCATTGCGATCACGCCTTGGGATATCGCAAGAAGATGGCGAACATCTCTTCCCCTAGGAGCGGGATCGCGAGCCTTCACACAGTCGTTGGCCACCTTCAGGAACCCATTCAGCACACTACTGCGCTTGGTTTCCACGTTCGAAGTGGTAGGAGCCAGGTCTCGTCTCCGGTGATGACCTCAAATCGCCGCTGGTTCCTCGAGTTCTCGTAGCGGTCGATCAGGAAACGGCAAAAATCCAGTCGAGCACGCTTTTTGTGAATCCGTCAGCATGGTGGGGGATCCATCGAGCGCAAATGCCTTCCTCATGCGTAGTTGTGTTCGTGCAAAATGGTATCCACTGCCGCCGATCCAATGTTCAAGTGGCCTGGCTATTCATGGCCATGCGTGATCCGAGGGTCGTCATCGATCAGGTTCTTTGCGGCAGTCACATTTTCCTCAGTCACTGCTGTTGGTGGTCTTGCACTTCGAGGGTCGTCTGTGGACAGTCTTCCCTGCCGGCCTGAAACTCGCGGTACCAGCGCGTGACTGTGGCAGTAGGGAAGGAGCTTGGTCCCCAAAAGTGGTGTCCAGCTCGCCATGAGCTTCAAGTGCAGACAACCTGCGCATTGAAGCAGTACCCAAATTAGTGACTGGTCTGCTCGCGTTGTCAATTCCATGGGTAGTGACTGCTTTCCAGGCCAAATCACTGCTGAAGTTAGATTAAAACCTAACGATCAACTGTGATGAATAACTATGATCATGAAATCAATTGATTCTTGCGGTGCTGTCGGGCTATTTGATGAAACTTTCATATGACAACCGAAAAGTGTCAGGCAACTTCGCCTTCTTAGTCGAATTGCAAAATCTATTTGGAGTTGGCCCCTCGTACCTTTTCTTGGGGGGGTATTAAGAATTTGCTAAGTTTCCCGGGAACATCTCGTAGGCCTCCTACTTTAATTGATGGAACTTTTGCTTGGTTTGATTAAAATCATACAACTATGTGTTTACTAGAAACATCTGGTCCATCCCTAACTAAACAGTAAATGTCGGTTTTAGAAAGCCACATGGAGTATAAGTAAATTCACGTATTTCTGCTCTAAATCTTCGGATTATAAATGGTAGGTAGTCATCTAGCTTAACAAATTTATTCGGAGTTATGGTTATATCAACGTTAAGTTTACGTCGGGTAATAGTTTCTCACCTATAGGACTGATTAATTTCACGTTATGTTAGTAGGAAAACTTAACAATTCCTACGGCTTATTGGTTTTTTACCGCGCAACGTGGAGGTGGAAATGGGTTATGTCCTATATGGGATCAACACATTTATGCGCATGAAATAATGAGCGTTTTAAGTTTAACACGAATGGAGTGTCATGCAAATTCCATTCTAACAATATAGGTTTATGTTGAAAACACTTACGAATAATCAGAATTTGGGAAATTGAGTGTGTCATTGGCGAGCCACGAATCTGTTTCAATAAATCGTTTATAAAGAAATAGTTGTCCCTCATAGGTCATGCTATTTCCACGCTCGTTGCGTGCAAATAGACCTGACCAAAATTAATTGTTGCTTGAGTCACGAGCGCTTAAGGGTGAACCTTGTATACTAAGGTGTACTTTAATACTTCACAAATATATTATGCTTGAATGAATCCTACTTATCAACTTGACTTTTCGGGCATTTTCCTTCGTTTGAGAAGCGAGGTATTTTCTTGGTGCACTTAATCGTTGGTATACTGAAACACACTTTAAAAATTACTTGTGAATATCTCACTTGCTACAATTATGCTCCATTAGAGGTCAACTGTGAAGACTCATCTTTTGAATATTGAGAAAAGAGGTTAGACGTAATAAATTTGCTGAACTTCCGCTGGTATATTAAACAAACAGAAGTGGTAATACGCAGCAACTTCCTATCACCTACTCCCACCGAACAATATTGCAAGATAATTAAAGCATAAAACAGCAAGCATCCTAATGTATTAGAGAGTTTCAGTAAAATATTAACATACAAAGTGTTAAAAAAGTAACGCAAAATTTAATTGTTAAAAGTTTTATTCAATTCATAGATCATAATGAGAAGTGAGAACGTAGAGAAGTCGTTCAAAGAGAGAGGTTCAAAGTGTCCTCCGTCAGTTAGAACACCACTTCGCCATTCTGTCTCGCACAGGACCTGCACACACTTTTCAGCTAAGAGTCCACATCAATGGTCTGCAATGTTCAGAATAAGCAACAGCCAGCTGGTCGAGAGAAGATGGGTTTTGTGGAGATAGGACTCTATCTTTTAAAACACCCAGAAGAAAAAAAACCTGGCTGGCCACTCGATTGGTCCCCTCTACAAATCATCTTTTTTTCCGGGGAAAATTTTTCATCAAGGAAAGCTGCACCGGGCTTGCGAAAAAATTGCTGGGGGGGGGCACGTTATGCTTAAACATAACGTCATCGTCGTAGTTTTTGTAAGCGAGGGATCAAAAAATGTTTATGCATGTAAAAGGTAAGACTGTCGGTAACACTGACATCCAAAGAAATAGGAACAGATTATTTCCAACAGCAAGTCATACCACTCATACAGTCACTCCAGGCTATGACGTCTTTTTCGATAATGTGATGCAGGTTTTGGTGTCATTCCAATAAATGCAGTTGTTGCCGATTCAAATGACCATTTAATTTAAAGGTGGCCTAATTGACCAGATGATGTTATCAATACTCACCTGCAGGTTTTGCTCTAAAACAATTTCTTCAAAATTCTCACAACTTTGCATTTGCCTGTCTGGATCATCCTCATTGATGGCATGAAATAATCGAGGAATGTACGGCTTATTTCATCTTTCTTTCAGGTATTGAACACAGTCACGTGAGATACATTGTATTCTGAAGGTATTGGATTTTTGACGTTGCAATACCGATGTGTTGTCGTTGGAGTTTTCGGTTCCAATTTCTTGCTCGCAACACAAAAACTCTTTGAAACTCTTGTGATTTGCATACAGTGGCACTACCAGAACGACCCTCATCGCAAACAGACCGCTTTCTCAAAACTTGTGATGAGTCT
>CAJQUW010015140.1:0-151317 GCA_907163375.1 Prostheceraeus crozeri
TTTTTCGAAAAATGTTGAAAATTTTTTCTCTCCGATTGACTTGAAAATCACCATGCAGATAGAGAATTTCACGCTGATTCCAAATCTGAAATCCGTTTTCCAATCCGATGCTTCGTTTTGAAGCTACAGCCCAAAACGTCCCAAATTCTAACTCTGTCGTTTTTCGCCAATGTCCCAAAATCTTAAATGGCGTCTCACATCTAAACGAAGACAGATAGGAACAAGCCGATTCTTTCAGTGAATTTGTCTCTCACTCTTAGCTTTCAAACGAGCTATGGCACGACAAAATCCGTCCACTAGAAGCAAAATTGGAAGTTTGGCGCAGGGGGGGACGTCAGCGAAAATTTTTCTCTCCGATTGCGTTCAAATTCACCATACCGATGCAGAATTTCACGCTGAATCCGAATCTGGCCTCCGTTTTCTCATCCGATGCTTCGTTTGGGCGCTACAGACCAAAACGTCCCAAATTTTAACTCTGTCGTTTTTTCGAAAAATGTTGAAAATTTTTTCTCTCCGATTGACTTGAAACTCACCATGCAGATAGAGAATTTCACGCTGATTCCAAATCTGAAATCCGTTTTCCAATCCGATGCTTCGTTTTGAAGCTACAGCCCAAAACGTCCCAAATTCTAACTCTGTCGTTTTTCGCCAATGTCCCAAAATCTTAAATGGCGTCTCACATCTAAACGAAGACAGATATGAACAAGCCGATTCTTATGCAAAGTCGCAGATCAGCAATATAAAAAGTTTGTTTTATTATATTTTGCTTTGCAATGCGGCTACAAAGAGATTTGCTAGTAATCGAGCCGCACTCTTTTCTACTCCCATTGATCATACACAACAGCTAAATGGAAATTGGGAAGTGGGTGTCACTCAACTTGTTTATAGCAACTGTGTCTATACTTTTGATCATGAGGTGATGACTATTAATATGAGACGCACAGCTGCTTACCAATGTGAAAAGGGCTGCCGAGTATACATTCCACAGTGGCCAAAGAAAGATCTCTTATCATGTAAAAAGTTTATATATGATTTCTTGAATAAAGCGTGTAAACATATCATCCAATTTACTCCGCACAATGATGATCATAATTATGTACATCATCTAGTTGAGAAAGATTGGATTGTTGGTTTAAGTCCAAGTTTAAGAAATGATTTAGGTTACCTCGCTAGCGCCTTAACAAGCTATGATAATTTTAACGTTAATTACCACATAAGTGGTCATAAACAGTTAATATATCGAGAGGAAGCTTATTATGTAGATCTTATTCCAAGAAATGAGAAGACGTTGGTGAAGAAGATTGTGATTAAGCCAAGAAAGACAAACATGACTCCTGAAACATTATTGAAGAAATTTAATTGTCTCCTTCGAGTTGATGGTAAACAAGTGGCAACATTGACTTATATCAAATCATCTAATCATATTGCAATAAGTAAAGTAAATGATGATGATCTAGTATTAGTTTGTTCAAAAGATTTTCATCAGTTCTTACGACATCGTTCTGCAGCTGTTCATGGAAAATCTGATATGCAACATTTACCATGTGAAAGGTCAAATCAATTTGATACAGAATGGACCGTATCTTTATACAGAAAGTGTGTAGAGCCTTTAGGTGGTATCTTACATGAAACAAGAGTGTTGATGCCTCGCATTATTACTTCGGTTAAATTGGTTGTTAGATTATTTAAATGAAGTGATTAATGAGCATACATATTTCATTTTCTGAAAAAGAAGGTACTTTGTCTCTCACTATAAGTGGAAAAGGTATTGAACTAATTATGGATAAAACTCTAATGGACATTTTGGGTTTTGATCAAAATATCTTTAAAAGTGGTACTGTAACCAAAGCTAGCGCAGACATGTCGCTATCGCGTCGTATTAACTATTTCAGATATATTCCAATATTGGTGAAGATGTACGTGTGGGAGATGTTGAAGCTCCGTTGCTAGCAATGATACCATACCAGCCAAAAAGCTGCAGTATTTTATCTGAGCATACTTTCAAGAAAGTGCATTATACAAAGCTGAAATCAAACTACATCCCACAAATTGATATTGCCATTTATGACGATGCTGGTGCGTTGATTCCTTTTCATAAAGATGCTGTGACAAGTATCACGCTCCATTTCCGAATGAAGAGTTAATGCAAAAGTATGCTAATATATTTTTCCAATGTGAATAATATGGAAAGTGAAAATAAGGACTCGTTTCTAATCTACTTTCCCAGTAATGCTTCTATGAATAAATTTCCCAAAAATAAACCATCAGACTATCGAGTAGAATTAAATCGCCCACTACATTTAGAAGGTGAATGGGAGGTTGGCGTTTCTAGTATTTGCTATGATAGCAATATTCAGAATGTGAATGATTTGGAAGAAATGATATTGACTCCTCGCACCCATGATGGAATAACGATGAATAATGCATTTCAGTTCCCATACAATTAAACATCAGATGGAAAGTGGAACTATGAATGGATTCAGATAAAATCAGATTCTTATGAGCCATTTGGGAATGAGAAAATTATTAAGGCATTCAACAGTGGTAATACTTCCATCATGAAGAATAAGGATCAGAAAGTTTATGAGTTTACTATCTATCATTGGAGTGGGAGACAGTTCCTTCGCTTTCATTCATTTACTAAAGGTCTTACGCTGAGGTTGGATAATGAATTCTATCCACATCTTGGTTTTGGCCATGGACTACATCTAACGTCAATTGCTACCGCAAATGTTAAAAAAGTTTATTCAAATCGAATCAACAAATTTCATTATAGATTTAAAATATTTGATGAAGATGTTGTAGAATGCGAAGAACGCATCATTTTGAAAAAGCGTGGTGTTCAACCTTTATCACTTATTGAGTTAGTAAAACGATGGAATGAGACTGTGGGTAAGAAGTATGGAGAGAAAATTATGGCGGACAAAAATTAGTTGGTTATTCAGAAATATAATGACAAACAAACTTACAGTTTATTTCTCTCCAACCTTGCGTCATTTTGTAAGACATTATACACCTATTATTGGAAGCGGTGTGGTGTATGCTTCTCATGAATATCACACTAAAGCTGATTCAGTTAATGATGAATGGTGGGTGGACATCTATGGCGATCGCATCAAGAAAATTTACCAGTCTTATGAAGAATCTAAAGTTGCTATCAATATAATGCCGCGTCTATATCATACAGTTGAAAGCTTCATTCATGTAGTAAATCCTTATATACAACAGAAGTTGAAGCATGTGATGAAAAGTAAATATGATGTAAAGACACACCACATTTCGTTTTCAATTGAAAATCAACGCGTTGTTCTGAAACTGGGTGATGACATTCAATGTCAATTGAGTAAAAATTTGAAAAAACTCTTTGGTTTTTCAATGCTACAAACTGTGTTTGCTGCTGCGCATACGATTGGTATAGAAACACCAATGACACTTGATAAACATGAACAGCACCTTTACATTCAAAGTGATTTGATTCTACCTATTTCTGTTGGTGAGAAAAAAAAATACATTTTACGTGATTTCATTCATGATAAAGACGCTTCATATGGAATAGTCGAGAAGATGTTTGAATCTATTTTCTATCATCCCGTCGTCAAACAAACTATACCCTCTATTGCTATCAAAATTACCAATGGTTTACAAGAGTGCATCCATGTGAAAGTTACTAAATCCCTCGTAACTTAAGTGTTTCGGAAAACAAAGTGAAGTCATTGTGATATGTTTATTGAAATAAAAATATGTATATGAAAAAGTCTTTTCACAGATATAGGGGAATGAGCTAACTGTAGGCATATATTCACAAGGAAGAAACGATCTCATGCGATACATAAAACAACCATGTATATCTACAAAAACCAACATCAAAATACTGAGTTAAAGTTGATTATGTCAATACATCTCCTGAATAATCTCCTGAATTTTATTCTTTTGGGTGGAGGTATGTTTGTGTCAGGATGTCCATGTGGAAGAGATGTGTTATGTCCCATCCAACACCTCTTATCTTCCCATGCTGAAAGTGCTCGTTTCTTGAACGTGCACGTTTTCACAGTATGAACTTGAGATTTTAAGATTGTCATATCGACAAACGTTATAGTTTTATTTTTATAGGCCTTCTTATAGTACCGATGTTTCATTTTGTGAACAATGGATTTTGATATACCTTTAGCACGCTTAATACTATCTGCACATTCTTTTAATTTCATGGAATACATTTTAGGACGGAGGAGAATCATTTCATCTATTTCCTTTCCTGCTGTTTCATCCTTAAAACAACCAAGTTTGGCTTTATTCTGTATGGAATAGAGTGGATGAGTGGGATTGTAGTTAGATGTGTCGAAATATTTTTCTAATGACTTGCCTACTTCATTAAAATTTAAATCTTTTTGAGTGGTAATTCCTAAAAAGAAACTATCTGTATCACCACCCAGCAAGCGAACCTCTTTTACGAGAGGGCATGCTTTTAATATTTTGTAGAAGAGTTGATACATTTCAAGCTTGGAATAATCTAAAACGGCTTGCCCAATATAGATGGGTTTGCACAACTCAACTTCTGATTTTATCATTTTAACACCTACAAGGTCCTCATCGATGATGTCTCTATCAATGAAAAGAGGTGATGAGGTCAGTTTGTGATATTTTTGTTCATCAACGACTAGTTTGTAGTTCATACGTTTTCTAACATCCTCCATGGTCTTTCCGAAAAGACTGTTATTCTTATATTTATAAAAATCCTTTTCAAAATTATTTTGGGCGAGTGCACGTTTTTGACTGTTACTATCTATGTAGGGTTTGAGGAAGGCTTTCTGTCTAAATTTGATATTGCGGTGAACTGACTTTAGAAGCATGCCCATTTCTAAATAGAATTTTAGTATGCAGAAGTGTACGAGATAATTTTTCTTATCATATTGGGTGAGTAAAAGTTTGCGGCATGGTTTGTACCTTGGCTGTCCACACTCTGTTAAGTTATTATGAAATTGTGACATGAATGGTGAAAACATATCTTCAGTCACTTCACCAGATTCAGGTGCGAGTGGGAAATCAGCAGTTTTATTTTTAATGCTATTTGGATAAATCAAATCCACTTCAAAATAATATCCCCAATCACCTTCATCTGGAATCTTCAGTATGTTTGAAGGGTTGGAGTAATACTCAAGCTCATCTTGTTTTAACCAACTAAACTCGGAATGAGGTAGTGGTTTAGACAGTGAACTGCCTTATAAATTATTTTGGTCATAGTACTTTAGGTGGATATGATCATCACCTACTGTTTCAGATTTTATATGATGTTTATTTACAAATGTGAGACCACCGCGTATTCCGCGCTCAAATATATTATACATCTCCGGGTCTTGTAAGAGATGAATGGTCTCACCAGTCATTTTAAAGGCTGATTTAAAGGACATGGCTGGTAGACTGACAAAGTGGACAGGATCTAATTTGTCTTCTTCTAATGCCACTCGTCGAAATTCCTGAAAGACATCAGCCAGCAAAATGACATCTAATTCTAAGTAAGCGATCATATAATCGCCAAACGTTTTACATTCAAATTTTAACCATGCCTCTTGAGCATGTTCATAATCTTCTACTGGACAATCTTCACCCGTCAAATCGTTTTGGAATTTGTCAGTGGAAGGAAGGGTTGTTTCATTTAGTTTAGACATTGAGCTAAAATACGCATAAGGAAAGACTCCTTTGCGAGTGATTATTTCATCCGTTAAGTTTGGATAGTGTTTCTTCAAAGTTTGACTGTCATAGCCCTTAAAGTTATGAAAAATGACGGGTAGTACACGACGTCTCAACCTAAGTGAAAAGTTACATTTGGAGCAGAGTGCGTTTCTAAATTTACCAGTGATGTGATCATGATCACGCACTTTCTTAATTTTATCGTCATCAAACGTTTTATGACATTTAGGACAGGATGTGCAACTTTCAAATTTTTGTTTGTCTTCATCTGACATATGTAGTGACTTACGCTGCAATTGGGAATCATATGATTGTTGAAATTTAGCAGCTTTATCGAGAAATTCTAGAAATTTTGAAATGCAATCTTCACCTTGCCAAGTATGCATTTTGTTTTGTCTATTCCTAAAGTGGTCATGCCATACTTCATAGCAGGATATGGCTGCTGGCTTGTGGATGATATCATCAATGTAGCATTCTATGTCTGCGTAAATGACACGCAGGGGACTTAATTCGTCACCATTATCCCTATGTGAAAATATTTTATCTTTGGGCATGCGTTCCATTTGTAATTTACCTCGCTTGCACCATTCATAGTGAGTTTCAAATTTATCTTTACTCCAAAAGGAGCGGATGCAGCGGTCGCATACAAAATGTTCACCTCTTTTAGAGTGCCCCAAGTAGGTGTACAAGCGAGAGATTTTGGGTATACCACAGTAGTGCCATTCCTCGCTATCATCTTGTTTTACTAATAAGAGGTTGACTACACGTTCATAACAAGTTGAACGTGAATTATAGCGGGCACCCTTCAACCCTTCTCCCACACGTGAACGACAATTTTAATCTGATTATGTTTTTCGAACGTTTCTACATCTTTGATTTTCATGTTGTTACTATCACAACCTTCAAAGTCTAGTTCATCCTCCCACTGTCTATAGCTATAGGTGCGATCTCGGTGCGCGTTGATATCATTATAGTGAAGGATGGATAGGACTGCATATTTGAAACACTGTGATTTACAATCGACATTGATGACAGCTTTCTTATTATACAACGTTTTTGGTAGTTTAAATGTACCTCGAGCTGCATGACTTTCTAATAGTGAAATTTTGAATATGGCTGAGTCCACACCATCAAAAATGAGAGCGCTGTCGCGTTGATTGAATTTATCTACATTTGATTTTAAACATTGAATGTGAAAATTTAGCCAAGACTCGCAGTCTACAACTTCGGTTGCGGAAGAGGAAGGAACATGAAACTGTATTCTCTCCGTCACTTGACCCGTTTAAAAATCTATCTTAATATATTTTAGTTTAAGGTAGATGAGCGCCTTCATTCTAAAATTGTCTAAATTGTTGAAGAGCGCTTCGATAATGTTAGAATTTTGAAGGAGCCACTCAGGAAAATCTACTATTTGAGTATTGGACTCCATGCAGTAGTCGCGTACTAAATTATTATGTGAAACATTAATGAGGGAGATGGTAGAGGTACCGTTGGTGTAGTGATCATTTGCATGCGTGTGTTGAAGTCTGTGCGAAGATCGCTGAAAGTGACTATCAAAAGAAAGAGGGCACAAATCGCAAGGAAAGGAGATGTCATCGTCAGAATCAACTTCACCTCCGGAGATTGACGCCGCTTTGCGTTGACACACACGTTGTTTGATGTGTCGAAGGAGACTGTGCTTCCTTGTAAACATATGTCCGCAGTCGGCACATTCCCACTCGTTGCCTTGTCGCGAGAGTCCTGAGTTGGAACTCACATCACCTGAAAGAGAAATCATTCTATCATCTCTGCTCAAGTCTCAGTGTATTGTTACAACCTACCTTGACTCAACAACTCTAAACTTTCCTCGAGAAGGGAGGGCGTTGGTGATGAAGTTGATGCCTGAAATTGAGGAAGATGCTATTAGCCACACGTTTGAGGGAGATGAGTGAAGAAATTTTCAACTTACCATTTCAACGAAATCGAGTTTAAGGTTGATACTTCAACAAGATAGAGACTTCACGAGAGAGCAGTTTACTTGTACGCCTCAAATATGGAATTCGTCAGAGAACACTTCACTTATATGTCACAAAGACAGAGTGAAATGACACGAATGTCACTTTACATATATACTTTCATATTCATCATTCATTGGCTGTTCATTCTGATTGGTTGCGTGTTGATACTTAAGAATTAGAAAACATTTCAAAGTTATTATTCACAGTCAACATGACAAGCCCTCCGACAACACCAAACATAAAATTCTCTTCTCCATCCTCAACACCAAACGCTCCAACGAAGGTAGAGAAGGTGTTGTTACCAGCGGACAACGAAGAGAGTGTATGTGAGAAGGAGTGTCCCGACTTAACAGGCGTGAGGTGGAAGTATCTCCAGTGCGATACTGACGATGTGATGGAGATCACCAGCACCAAGTTCCTCCACCAATTATGGGAGTGGTACACCCCTAACTCCCAGCCACGAACTATGGCGGAGTGGGAGTATATTGACAAAGTGAGGCTCGCAGTGGAAGAACGATTAAAGCAAGTGAACTGTTTTTGTTATCTATGTGAAGCCAACCTCTGGGTCGATATTGACGATGAAGACCTTTTGAAATACATGCCATAATAAATTTTTATTTCGTATTATCTTTGCTTTCATACTGACTTACTTGAACGGGGCTTCAGTGGATGATTTAACTATGTATACTTTTTCATTTGGAAATAGTAGCACGCATAGTCTAACTTGTAAATCTTAAAACATTTACTATGGGCGATGATGATAGATGAAATAGTGTCAAATAAAATTAAGATAGCTTACACTTCTGATACAGGGATAGCAATCGACTGCGATCCATATGTAAAGAGCTTGTTAGACTACGGATGGGCTTCAGTGGATGATTTAACCATGTATACTTTTTCATTTGGAAATAGTAGCACGCTTAGTCTAATTTGTAAATCTTAAAACATTTCATATGGGCGATGATGGTAGATGAAATAGTGTTAAATAAAATTAAGATAGCTTACACTTCTGATACAGGGATAGCAATCGACTGCGATCCATGTGTAAAGAGCTTGTTAGACTACGGAAGAGAGAAGTGTGTTATGTTGCGTGTGGCGCGTGAGTGTCCTCCCATTTCATTCCATTCATCAATTCGTCTCATTGATAGAGACAGGTAGAACTCATGGTTCTCATAACGTATGCAATGGAAAGTTTTAGGCAACCTTCGACAGTTGGCTAAATGTCGCCCTGACGCGAATGCATACTACGTTGAGACAGAGGCAATCACTTGCAAACATGACGCAGAGAGGTTAAACAAGATTGACCATTGCCGAATGTCCCTTGCGGTATACATAGCTACGGGTTTCACCGCCGCCCTTTACAGGAACGCCCGTCGAAAGGAAGTATTACACCGAACTTCATTTGCAACGTTCAAGTTGACTGATAGCAGATTCAACTTAATGATAGTATTCGCCAGTCCGAAGACTGCCCAGGGCAAACCGCGTGGAGGTTCTATCATGTCTTGCCCCATGGTGGCCCTTAAGAGAGTCGATGGTTCGTTCTCGGGGGTGTGAATTTAAGTTGACTATTGGCTGGAAGAGTCAATGGGTATGACGGTTAGGTTGTCATAGACCCTATACCGCCGAGGTCGTGCTGGTGCATCTGGCACCTTTCGGATGCGAGTGGTATTCGGAGTCCACACCCCATCCGTCCAAACGATCTTCTCGATCTTCCCCTTCTTATCATCCTCTTCATCCCACTCGTCGAGGATGACGAACTCGGGAATGGCGTTGTCTTCATCGATGAAGACGGGAATATTGTTGGCAGATGTCGCTTCCATCGTGACTTGAAATTGAATGAGAAGCGCTACAATCTTCTGGCTTATATAGGGTTTTCAACAATGAATTGCTCAACAGCGAATCAGAATGCTTCAGGGATAGCAATCGACTGCATAATGTTCAAGTTGACTGATAGCAGATTCAACTTAATGATAGTATTCGCCAGTCCGAAGACTGCCCAGGGCAAACCACGAGGAGGTTCTATCAAATCTTGCCCCATGGTGGCCCTTAAGAGAGCCGGTGGTTTGTTCTCGGGAGTAACGTCATCTTACACCCTACCAATTCTGCTGAGAGAGTCTTTGACTCTCTCTTTGGTAGCACTGTCGACTTCCACACTAACTGGTACATGGCTAAAAAGTGGAATGTAGCGCCATTCCGTTGGATTGACAACATTTGCTGTCATCGGATTGCCAATCCGAGCAAGATTATTGTGGACTCTGTCTTGCTCCTCTAGCCTGACAAGTTTCTCAAATAAATTTCGCGGCCTTAACTGCGGTCCGCGAGGAGAGCTGACTTGACTGTTCGGCGTCTGCATGATTGAAATGAAATGAAATGAAATGAGAGGCAGTGGTTTATATACCCCTCTAACGCGACGCAGCGTTCAAGTTGACTGATAGCAGATTCAACCTAATGATAGTATTCGCCAGTCCGAAGACTGCCCAGGGCAAACCGCGTGGAGGTTCTATCATGTCTTGCCCCTAGGTGGCCCTAAAGAGAGTAGATGGTTCGTTCTCGGGAGTGTCGTGATGGGGTAGTGAAGGCGGGCAAAGATCTGCAATGAAAATGATATGTATTAGAATAGGATATACTATCTTATTTACTTTTCACTTACCAAGTTAGCCATCCTTTGGCAGTCTCGCGCGCTTCCGAATAGAGAATTTATGTAAGTGACCGCGCATTCTTAGGCTGGCATGTAGGCATTTCTTGGTCGGATGGCCTTTATAACAAATTATTGACTCGTCCAGATTTTGATCGCCGGCCAAATGATTATCCCGAATAGGGATGTGAAATTCAAACAAACGATCCTCATTCACACGATTCCACTCATCCCTCATGCGCTCCAACTTCTCATACGCCTGCCTCTCGTCACCCCGCCGAGCCACAGTCCTCTCCAACTCAACATCCCTCGCTCTCAACACACTCATCTCCTTCATCATCTCCTCAAACTTCGCATCTGCATCTCTCATTCTTCTCTCCGCAGCACTCGCCCTCTTCTCACACTCATCATTCTTCTCTTCCAACTCTCGCGTCTTATTCTTCAAATCAGTCACACTACGCCTCATTCTAATATTCTCATCCGCTACCTCCTTCGACTTCAGCTCCTTCTTTTTCAACTCATCCAACTCCTTCACCTTCTTCAAACTCTCATACTTATTCACCAAAAAATCATGCGCCATCTGCTGCTAAACATGCCTCTTCTCTTCATCCTTCAACCACCTCGCCGACTGCTTACGTATCCCACCACTCTTCACTTTTGGGGAAGATGAGCTCTTCGGGGGGTCGGTGATGACAATGTTTGACACCTCCGACGACGAAGAGCTCAACTTCCTCACACGCTTCCTCACACGCTCCCTATCTAAATCCACATCATCCTCATCATCACTCTCAAGCACTCTCTTTCGCCCAATCTCAGCCTCCAACGACGCAACCGCTCTCGCCAACTCTTCATTCTCAACAACATTCTCAACAACATTCTCAACAACATTCTCAACCTTACCCTCTCGCTCGATCGCCAACATTCGCTCCCTCTCTTCCACAATCAACTGCGTGAATCTCAAGTCACTCACCAAACCACCACTACAGTCAGCATGCACTCTGTAGAAACGCGCCTCATCCTCATCACCCTTCAGCAATCTACACTTCAAACACGCAACCCTATTCAGGATAATCATGTGGCCGGTGCCCGCCTTCTTGACATGCGCCTTGGCGTCCGCACTGCGATTTATTCGACCGCACACACACATTTTGATATGATATTTTCTACTCTTGTCATTAGCCATGCCTGATTTTATCGTTAGCTGTAAGATAATGAAATTTGTATAAGTTTGGAATCATGTAGTACAGTCATATTCCTAAAACATTACACTTAGTCAGGAATGATAGATTTGAGTGTAGTGAGTGGCACTCGATCCCGTCGACAGCCCGAAGGCCTTGTACTGATCACTAGGGAAGTGAGAGATCTTCCCCGATACCCGCTCTTTACAGCTGAAGACATCATTGTCACTGCCCCGAAGTGGTAACAGGAACGCCGAGTCAAAGGTAGTGATCAGTAGCTGGGATCTAACCCCTCAAAGCTGCCTTAGACTTAGTTAAATTTCAAATCTGATAGCAGATTTGAACTCAGCATACTTAAAAACCTTAGTCTACATGTTAAAACTTTCAAAAAACTGAAAATTAAGAATTTTTAAAAAAATTCCGCATTTTTACTACTCATACTACTTTTAAAAAATTTTATCAGTAGTAAAGACACTATCAAACTCTATCATACAAACTTTGAAGTAAGAAGATAGCTTGCCTACTTCAAAAGATAGAGTCCTTTGAAACACCCGATATCGGGAGCTCAGAGCGACGACCGTCGCTTACCTCGTCTTTCGATGAAGTGATCAGACTTACGTTGTCGGGGGTTTATATATGCTCGGAAGAAAACTTAAAATGGCTCTATCTCCGAAAGTATTCATCGTAGCGACATGCGGTTTGTTGCAAACGATTCGTCTCATCATTCTCTATCATATGACACCTGAACCATTCTCATATAACCACGGAAAGTTGGTCCGTCAGCACATGTCCATGTAGCATGCCACAAGTGAAAAAATTCCTAAGTGTGAGAGCTCCAGTGTGGTGAAAATTTTGAAAAATTTAAAACTTCCAAATTTCGACCTGGGACCTTTACCAAAACATTTTTCATCAAATTTCACTGACCCCCCCTCCCCCCCTCGTTCAGAGAAATTTGATGAAAAATGTTTTGGTGACGGTCCCAGGTCGAAATGCCACACTTTGGAAAATTTTCAAAATTTGCCCATACAAAGCCACTCTGACACTTAGGATTTTTTCAGGTTAGCTCCGACCTAAAATTTTAAATGGCGTCTTACGTCTAAACGAAGACAGATATAAACAAGCCGATTCTTTCAGTGAATTTGTCTCACTCTTAGCTTTCAAACGAGCTATGGCACGACAAAATCCGTCTACTGGAAGCCAAGATTGAAGCGAGCTCTCCCGAGGGGGCGGGGTCAGCGAAATTTGATGAAAAATGTTTTGGTGACGGTCCCAGGTCGAAATGCCACACTTTGGAAAATTTTCAAAATTTTGCCCATACAAAGCCACTCTGACACTTAGGATTTTTTCAGGTGAGCTCCAACCTAAAATCTTAAATGGCGTCTCACATCTAAACGAAGACAGATATGAACAAGCCGATTCTTTCAGTGAATTTGTCTCACTCTTAGCTTTCAAACGAGCTATGGCACGACAAAATCTGTCTACTGGAAGCCAAGATCGAAGCGAGCTCTCCCGGGGGGGGGAGGTCAGCGAAAATTTTTCTCTCCGATTGACTTGAAACTCACCATACCGATGCAGAATTTCACGCTGAATCCGAATCTGGCCTCCGTTTTCACATCCGAGCACTGCTTCCACTCGAAACAGCCCATTTTCAACCCAATATTCATCAGATTGCACGAAAAACATCACACACTATATCCTCAAGACAAAACCTGGCGGTCGCCCAAGACCACCACGACACTCTGTCGTTCCAGAGGGGGGGACGTCAGACTCGAAGCACCACGGCGGCCGACCACGACACTCTGCCGTTCCAGAGGGGGGGAGGTCAGACTCGAAGCACCACGACGGCCGACCACGAGACTCTGCCGTTCCAGAGGGGGGGACGTCAGCGACGGCGGCCATCTTGCGCGGTCCAGTGGTGGAGTTTTGCTTACTACTAACCTGGCCGGCACACCACGACAGACCACAACCTCTGTCGTTCCAGAGGGGGGGCGCCGGTCGGGTGTTCGCCGTTTTATTACTACTCTCAGACAAGGAAGTGCTTTAAGTCCACTTTTGTTCATTCTGATTATGGAATTGTTGTCAAGGAAAAGCGAAGAACATGATGCAATGAAGAAGATAATGTATGCTGACGATCTAACTGTGATAACGAAAGACGATGTGGAGCTACAAGATCAACTGGAAAAGTGGTCGCAGAATTTCCAAAGGCATAGGCTGCGCATCAATTTGGATAAGACGGAAGTAATGTGGGTCGGAAAGGAGCCAAAGGACATAAGTGTTGAGGTGCAAGGAATTCAGCTAAAGCAGACAAAGGGTTTCAAGTACTTGGGAGGTGTGGTAGCGGAAGATGGGCGGAGCGAAATGGAAGTGAATAGGAGAATTAGAGCAGGGGTCGGAGCCTATCAGAAAGTGGCAGGAGTGTTGGGAGACAGAAGGATCAGCAAAGATATCAGACGGAAAGTGTTAGAGGTGTGTGTAATTCCAGCAGTCACATATGGTCTGGAAACAATGGCGCTCACCAAAGATCAGCAAGATAGACTGCAAGTGTACGAGAACAATTGGCTGAGGAGGTTGTGTGGAGTGAAGTTGGTTGACAGAAGAAAACTTGCAGAAATGGGACTCGAAGTCGGACTGAAACGAACGATGACTCAGAAGATTGTGGGAAAGAGACTATCTTGGGCCGGACATGTGGCAAGAATGAATGAGCACAGGCTACCCAGGCGAATGGAGCAAGAAATGAGTGTGCGAAGAAGAGGAAGACCGAGAATTCGTTGGAGTGACTGTGTCAAAAGAGATTTCCAGAAGGCGGAGGAAGATTGGAGAAGTTGGAGAAGCGACGCAGAAGACAGAGTCGTATGGCGGAGAACTGTGCACAAGGTGGTTGAAGTATGGAGCGGCTGACATTTTACTTGACTGTGTTTCCTGATATCGTTTCATGTGGTGTTACCCTAATGGTTTGTGGACTGTAGCTAGTTTGTGTTTCCATGAATTTTATGATGTATATGAACTGTCTCTTTTTTTCTTGTTTGTATGAATCCCCCCTACCCCATTTATATGGGAGAAAGGGGTTGCTAAAATAAAAGTAAAAAAATAAAAAATAATTCTCGATTTTATCATAATGTTTTACTGCACTTTATGTATCTCTTGTTTTCGACTTAACTTATCTTAAAATGCATGGAATAAGTTAATTTGAACAGGGTCATAATGAATGAACCGATTAGCGATTGGTTGATCGCTCACATCACTACTATGAAGTCAAATGAAAACTAATTTAACTTAAGAGAGCCGTAAAGTCTTAAGTCCCCAAGTCTCCCTACTCATATGCCAAATCATACCTTGCTATGATTACAAAAATATAGATTCTATTAACCATGTATGAATGAAACTTTCAAGAATTGATGACACAATGGTTTCTTTCATTCACTTTTCTTTTATTCATTAAGCAGTGGCAGCGTTTTCACAAAATTTGTGTCAAATCACCTACCATGTATCACTCGAATTCTCATAATAATTTCCCCTCTAACACATGCAATAATGATTATCAAAAATATCCACTCTTCAGTGATTAAAGTGATTTCAATAGACTTCTTAATTTCAGTTCAATTCCTTGGAAGAAAAGTTGGTGAAGCTGGAACGTGTGAGATTGCAAATCGGCCTGGACGCTTTCGTTCTGAAAGCACTAATTTCTCCACAAATCAACTAATCATCTCAGGTTCAACCGTTGTTAGTTACTCGCAAAGTGTGCCGACTCATTGCACCGGACGAGTTGATGCAATTTTTCATCCTAGACGACAAGTTTTCAATGTGGAAATTCTCGAAGAGATGTTTTCCAACATCTTTTCCGACACTTTATCAAGTTGTGATATCCGTGATACGAGTATGTGCAAACCTGGCCGGAAATTATGATCAAGTGGTGTCACGTGTGATCGAAAAGCGTCGAAAGAACGAGTGTCACAATTAAATCAAACGGCAATGCCTGACTCCGATGAACAGATGGAAGAAGAATCTCAGAAATTGTATTAGTTCATGAACTGTACGAAGAAGTGTAGCTCACTGACATTCGAATTACATTCACATTGTTATAATTAGTATCTATGATCACTTCTTAAAATCTTTCCGTCGGTATTTTATGCAAGATGTGCTTCACTTGAGGTGATGCTAGTGTTTTCTTGTACCGGGTACGTTATGATAAAGGTACATTCTATTGTTTTATATACTCACATTCGTCGTTTTAAATCAACTTGTCGTCCATTGTTCATTTATCAATCTAGTAATTCTTTTTTATATGAGTTTTGATCATATGTATTTCTGTACAAAACTTCAATCATTTCCACTCACACATTACATTACAGTAATGCATGGGAAGTTTGTAATCGTTGCCAAAAGGGAGAAATTACTGTGTGACTTATCATTTCAAACGCCATTAGACAGTTACTGTTTCAATGTTGAATAAACGTATTATTCGTACGTACGCTATTAGCCCTATATGATATCATACAATAGTATGTTTTGGGTATGAAGGTCAATGATAAGTAAGTTTTTTCGTGTGCCATTTGTAGGATGATGCTTATACTTCATTTGATAGGTTAACATTTAAAATTGGATATGCAATTATTTACCCTGTTTTAAATTATGAAATAAAGATTTGCATAATCCGTCTAGTATGAAAATAAAATGATTTTCTTCTCATACCTACTAGTAAAACGGCTGCCTTAAAAACTTGTAACTTCGCACAATAAGACTACCAATAGGCTAATAGTAGCATTGCGATTGTCCATGAATGTTGACATATTCCCATTTTGGCAAGTTTACAAGCTTTCCAGACAAGTCGATAATTGTTTTACCCTTGTTATTTGTTTAACGAATGTTAATTGTTGGTATACATATTTCTCAATTTGTCGTCTCTGGTGCTCAACGTACAGATATCTCGTGTAAAGTTGTTGGTTTTCCTTGAAATTTTACAAACAATTGGGATAGCTTCCTGAGACGACCACTTTGTTTAATGTATTTTAATTGAATTGCCGATTATAATATGACTTACCTGTCCATATTTCCGGAAGCGCTAGATATTTGTAGCCAATTCGTTCAACATCAGTGAAACATCGGTAAACTGATCCGTAGTTAACTCGTACAGGACCCGCTTATCCTAAGTAATCTGTCCGTTCGCTACCCGTCGACGATCTTAAACTTGTCCGTTGAATCCGTATTTAGTCCGTCAGAGTCCATAATTAGTCCGTTAGAATCCGTATTTAGTCCGTCAGAATCCGTAATTAGTCCGTTGGTTATCTGTGGTCAGTCCGTTCAGAATCCGCGCATTCATCATATCCGTCAACTGTCCGTCAGATAATTTCAATGCGGACAAATAATGTCCGCTATTGTTCCTTTGAAGTCCGTTCTAATGCCTTAGGCTACCCGTTCTTTGTCCTTTCATTTCCGCCCTATGTCCTTGTGATGTCCTCGGCGGACAAAATTTGTCCACCGTTTACTATCCGTTAACTGACCGCGAACGGACACCAAAAAGACATTCAACGGACTTCCGCCGGATGACTTTTTGCTCGGTGGGGTATGGGCCTAACTACGTCTGTTTTACTGCGAGGTTACTATTGTACGGAAAGACGATCATGTTTGAAATTTGAATAAAGAACACTTACTTCAGTTTAAAGCGCTATATTCTGTAGACCCTATAGCTTAAAAAGAAGCGCATCGTGCCATAATGTATTTGTTTTAATCAGAAGAAAACTCCATAAGATGAATGATTGTTCTATCGTTTTTTATTCAAATTTCAAATATCTTTTAACTATACTACTCAATAAACTGTGATCCTTGCGGTCGACAAGGCTGCATCAAGAAAAATCTAAAGAATATTTCAGAGTAGCATTTTCCGAATAATCGTTTGCACTGCCATTTTATATAGGTTTGTTATCACGGATCGCAATTTTCCGTTTTTTTACGAAATTAAACTATAATGTAAACATTTCAAATTTACGCATTCAAACCCCGGTTTTTCCCGATTTTCCGTTTTATGTAGCTCACCTTGTTTCATTTACGTTTTAAGTCACATAATCGTCATATAAGCAATGATCAGCATAATTTAGAGCATGTAAGAGTTTATGAACCTCAAATATGAAACATTTTCTTCTGCAACTATTCTACCAATTCCCGGTCAAAACATTGCAAGATTAATTCACAATTCTGCTGTAAATTACTCAATTGCATTTTTTATATTCAATCACCATAACAGGCACGGATATTGGATGATTTTATGTGTTTAATGCATGACTCCATATTGCATGAAGCCCGATATTTTCAGCGGATGTTCCAAGTGAGCTAGCAGTTTGTGGTTCCAGTTTTATGTCATTTTGCTCATGTCAAATTACGTCATTGAAATGTAAATAAATATGCCTATCAACAATTGTGATATTTTCCTTACTTATTTCGTTGAACGGGTAATGAGGATGTCAGTTGAAAATCAGTTTAAAGAAGGTTATATTATATTAACAGAAAGTAGTTGATAAAACGTTGATCACCCCACTTTCTTCAACGTTTTTAAGTAACGTTGAATCAACGTTATATCAGCGACCAAAGCGTCACGATATCAACCATCCATCAACGTTGAATCAACCGTTTATCAACCAAAATCTCTTTGAACATCAACGTTTTTTCACCGTTGATTCAACGTTATCTTTTTAATTGGGCCAATAATCAATTTATGGAAGGATATGATGCTTATAGAAATCTTTGTATAGAATTTGGAGTTGAACCACAATTAACTCCTGGAGATTGGAGACATTTATATCCAGTATTCTGTTTCGATTTAAGTTCACAATCTGAAGATATTGTTACAACTGGTTGCGATGTAACAATTAATATTGAAAAGAAAGATTCCACAACTTCATTTATGGCTTCCCTAGTAGCCCAGCCATGGACACAGAATCCATGATCGATGAATAAATCCATGGAAAATTCAAAAGTAGTAAGTAAAACACCACCAATGGACCGCGCAAGATGGCCGCCATCGAAAAAAGTCGCTGACGTCCCCCCCTCTGGAACGACAGAGGTCTGTCGTGGTGTGCCGGCCAGGCTGGCGTCGTGTGCCGGCCAGGTTGGCCGCTCCCATCGTTGACAGCAATCGGAAAGACTGTTCGCTGACGCTCCCCCCCTCCCTTCGATAAACGACAGAGTGTCGTGGTGGACTTGGGCGGCCGCCAGGTTTTGACTTGGTGCTAACGTGAACATGAATTTTGGGGTGAAAATGGGATGTTTTGGGCTCTAGCGTCTAAACGGCTTCTCCAATGGTAGATCTGTGACCAGATTTGGAATCAGCGTCAAATTCTGCATCAGTATGGTGAGTTTCAAGTTAATCGGAGAGAAAAAATTTTCAACATTTTTCGGAAAAAGGACAGAGTTAACAGCAAATGTGGGTTGGTTTTGGGCTGTAGCACCAAAACGAAGCATCGGATGGGAAAACGGAGGCCAGATTCGGATTCAGCGTGAAATTCTGCATCTGTATGGTGAATTTGCAAGCAATTGGAGAGAAAAAATTTCGCTGACGTCCCCCCCCCCCTCCGCCAAACTTCCAATTTTGCTTCCAGTGATTGTAGAAAGTCGTGCAATAGCTCGTTTGAAAGCTAAGAGTGAGACAAATTCACTGAAAGAAACGGCTTGTTCATATCTGTCTTCGTTCAGATGTGAGACGCCATTTAAGATTTTGGGACATTGGCGAAAAACGACAAAGTTAGAATTTTGTACGTTTTGGGCTGTAGCTTCAAAACGAAGCATCGGATGGGAAAACGGATTTCAGATTTGGAATCAGCGTGAAATTCTGCATCGGTATGGTGAGTTTCAAGTCAATCGGAGAGAAAAAATTTTCGCTGACGTCCCCCCCCCGGCGCCAAACTTCCAATTTTGCTTCTAGTGGACGGATTTTGTCGT
This sequence comes from Prostheceraeus crozeri, assembly GCA_907163375.1. Classification (NCBI taxonomy): domain Eukaryota; kingdom Metazoa; phylum Platyhelminthes; order Polycladida; family Euryleptidae; genus Prostheceraeus; species Prostheceraeus crozeri. The sequence goes on from CAJQUW010015140.1 coordinate 19,425, forward strand.
GCCATATCTCGTTTGAAAGCTAAGAGTGAGACAAATTCACTGAAAGAATCGGCTTGTTCATATCTGTCTTCGTTTAGATGTGAGACGCCATTTCAGATTTTGGGAGATTGGCGAAAAACGACAGAGTTAGAATTTTGGACGTTTTGGGCTGTAGCGCCAAAACGAAGCATCGGATGGGAAAACGGATTTCAGATTTGGAATCAGCGTCAAATTCTCTATCAACATGGTGAGTTTCAAGTCAATCGCAGAGAAAAAATTTTCGCTGACGTCCCCCCCCCGGCACCAAACTTCCAATTTTGCTTCCAGTGATCGTAGAAAGTCGTGCAATAGCTCGTTTGAAAGCTAAGAGTGAGACAAATTCACTGAAAGAAACGGCTTGTTCATATCTGTCTTCGTTTAGATGTGAGACGCCATTTAAGATTTTGGGAGATTGGCGAAAAACGACAGAGTTAGAATTTTGGACGTTTTGGGCTGTAGCTTCAAAACGATGCATCGGATGGGAAAACGGATTTCAGATTCGGATTCAGCGTGAAATTCTGCATCTGTATGGTGAATTTGAAAGGAATCGGAGAGAAAAAAATTTTCGCTGACGTCCCACCCCCCTCCCCGGCACCAAACTTCCAATTTTGCTTCTAGTGGATGGATTTTGTCGTGCCATAGCTCGTTTGAAAGCTAAGACTGAGACAAATTCACTGAAAGAAACGGCTTGTTCATATCGGTCTTCGTTTAGATGTGAGACGCCATTTAAGATTTTGGGACATTGGCGAAAAACGACAGAGTTAGAATTTTGGACGTTTTGGGCTGTAGCGCCAAAACGAGGCATCGGATGGGAAAACGGAGGCCAGATTCGGATTCAGCGTCTAATTCTACATTTCTAATTCTCAATTCTACATATTTGCAGTTCAATCGGACCTCTAGAATCGGCGATAGAAGCGTTTTAAGTGTTGGGATGATGGATATTACGTCATCAGCTGATCGCCACACACTATATAAGCTGGGAACCGACAGAGACTTGTCATTAAGACGAGAGCGATTGTCAAAGGTAGGTCGTCTCTCTGAGCTCCGATGATAGCTTCGGACATTCCAAATTCCGGGTTTCTGTAAGAAACCGACTTAGAAAATTTCATTGCTGAAGTCAGCTAAGGCGTCAGACTGAGAGGTTCGTCAGGAGATGGCCTTCGTCTCCAGGCCATAAAAGACTCCAAAACTTTAATGGCTTGTAACTTTGCTTCTACAAGTCCGTTTGACTTGATTCAAAAAATGTTTGGTCGCTATTGACCTGTCCTAAGTGATAGACTACTTATAAAATTTCATAAGTAGTGATAAAAAGTTGAAACAATTGAATTCACTAGTTTTGGAGGTTTTCTGGGGTTTTCGACCCTGCTGAAGTCAATGAAAGCATTTTTAATGATGTCTGAGCCAGTCGTCTGTGGTATATATCTCTGGTCTCTCTATAAACTCTCTGGTATAAGCGGCTTTTCACTGAAAGCGAGCAAGACACGGAGAGTTTTGCTGTAATATTCCACTGACAGGATGTTCCTTCGGGACGGCGGACGATGCCGTAGTGATAAGTGTGGCAAGGGAGTGTGTCATATTTTAGACCGAAACCGCTGGGACAACTTATGTCTCATGTTGGGCATTTGACACAGTTCTCAACGTAGCACTTTGAACGCCAATCGGTTGAGTCTTAGCTATCTTGTCATGGTGGCCTCTAAACATCTCCATTGCAAAACGCTGGCGAATCAAGCCCTCTACGGCTTGCTATCAAACTGCTCAAAGTCTGTCAACCTCTTACCAACTCTACAGGTTTTCATGTCTGACGATCAAGTCATGGAAGGTGCAAGTCACGGAGATTTTCGGTGTGATACTTCCTTTCGACGGGCGTTCCTGTAAAGGCCGGCGGTGAAACCCGTAGCTATGTATATCGCAAGGGACATTCGGCAATGGTCAATCTTGTTAAACCTCTCTGCGTTATGTTTGCAAGTGATTGCCTCTGTCTCAACGTAGTATGCATTCGCACCAGGGCGACATTTAGCCAACTGTCGAAGGTTGCCTTATAAACTTTCCATTGCATACGTTATGAGAACCATGAGTTCTACCTGTCTCTATCAATGAGACGAATTGATGAATGGAATGAAATGGGAGGACACTCACGCGCCACACGCAACATAACACACTTCTCTCTTCCGTAGTCTAACAAGCTCTTTACACATGGATTGCAGTCGATTGCTATCCCTGTATCAGAAGTGTAAGCTATCTTAATTTTATTTAACACTATTTCATCTACCATCATCACCCATATGAAATGTTATAAGATTTACAAGTTAAACTAAGCGTGCTACTATTTCCAAATGAAAAAGTATACATGGTTAAATCATCCACTGAAGCCCCATTCAAGTAAGTCAGCATGAAAGCAAAGATAATACGAAATAAAAATTTATTATGGCATGTATTTCAAAAGGTCTTCATCGTCAATATCGTCCCAGAGTCTGGCTTCACACAGATCACAAAAACAGTTCACTTGCTTCAATCGTTCTTCTACCGCTAGCCTCACTTTGTCGATGTACTCCCACTCCGCCATAGTTCGTGGCTGGGAGTTAGGGGTGTACCATTCCCATAATTGATGGAGGAATTTGGTGCTGGTGATCTCCATCACATCATCAGTATCGTACTGCAGATACTTCCATCGTATGCCCGTTCGGTCGGGACACTCCTTCTCACATACACTCTCCTCTTCGTCATCCGCTGGTAATGTCAACTTTCTAATGTTGCCGAGTCGGTATAATTTCTCCACCTTCCCCTTCGATGGAGCGTTTGGTGCAACGAGCGCCTTTGGCGATGAGCATGGAGAAGAGAACTCCAATTTTGTGTTCGGTGTTTTTGGAGGGCTTGTCATGTTGACTGTGAATAATGACTTTGAAATGTTTTCTAATTCTTAAGTATAAACAAGCAACCAATCAGAATGAACAGCCAATGAATGATGAATATGAAAGTATATATGCAAAGTGACATTTGTGTCATTTCACTCTGTCTTTGAGACGTATAAGTGAAGTGTTCTCTAGCGAATTCTGTTATTATTTGAGGCGTACAAGTGAACTGCTCTCTCGTGAATTCCAAATTTGAGACGTATTATTTGAGTGAAGTCTCTCTCTTGTTGAAGTATCAACCTTAAACTTGATTTCGTTGAAATGGTAAGTTGAAAATTTCTTCACTCATCTCCCTCAAACGTGTGGCTAATAGCATCTTCCTCAATTTCAGGCATCAACTTCATCACCAACGCCCTCCCTTCTCGAGGAAAGTTTAGAGTTGTTGAGTCAAGGTAGGTTGTAACAATACACTGAGACTTGAACAGAGATGATAGAATGATTTCTCTTTCAGGTGATGTGAGTTCCAGCTCAGGACTCTCGCGACAAGGCAACGATCGGGAATGTGCCGACTTCGGACATATGTTTACAAGGAAGCACAGTCTCCTTCAACACATCAAACAACGTGTGTGTCAACGCAAAGCGGTATCAATCTCCGGAGGTGAAGTTGATTCTGACGATGACATCTCCTTTCCTTGCGATTTGTGCCCTCTTTCTTTTGATAGTCACTTTCAGCGATCTTCGCACAGACTTCAACACACGCATGCAAATGATCACTACACCAACGGTACCTCTACCATCTCCCTCATTAATGTTTCACATAATAATTTAGTACACGACTACTGCATGGAGTCCAATACTCAAATAGTAGATTTTCCTGAGTGGCTCCTTCAAAATTCTAACATTATCGAAGCGCTCTTCAACAATTTAGACAATTTTAGAATGAAGGCGCTCATCTACCTTAAACTAAAATATATTAAAATAGATTTTCAAACGGGTCAAGTGACGGAGAGAATACAGTTTCATGTTCCTTCCTCTTCCGCAACCGAAGTTGCAGACTGCGAGTCTTGGCTAAATTTTCACATTCAATGTTTAAAATCAAATGTAGATAAATTCAATCAACGCGACAGCGCTCTCATTTTTGATGGTGTGGACTCAGCCATATTCAAAATTTCCCTATTAGAAAGTCATGCAGCTCGAGGCACATTTAAACTACCAAAAACGTTGTATAATAAGAAAGCTGTCATCAATGTCGATTGTAAATCACAGTGTTTCAAATATGCAGTCCTATCCATCCTTCACTATAATGATATCAACGCGCATCGAGATCGCACCTATAGCTATAGACAGTGGGAGGATGAACTAGACTTTGAAGGTTGTGATAGTAACAACATGAAAATCAAAGATGTAGAAACGTTCGAAAAACATAATCAGATTAAAATTGTAGTTCACGTGTGGGAGAAGGGGTTGAAGGGTGCCCGCTATAATTCACGTTCAACTTGTTATGAACGTGTAGTCAACCTCTTATTAGTAAAACAAGATGATAGCGAGGAATGGCACTACTGTGGTATACCCAAAATCTCTCGCTTGTACACCTACTTGGGGCACTCTAAAAGAGGTGAACATTTTGTATGCAAACGCTGCATCCGCTCCTTTTGGAGTAAAGATAAATTTGAAACTCACTATGAATGGTGCAAGCGAGGTAAATTACAAATGGAACGCATGCCCAAAGATAAAATATTTTCACATAGGGATAATGGTGACGAATTAAGTCCCCTGCGTGTCATTTACGCAGACATAGAATGCTACATTGATGATATCATCCACAAGCCAGCAGCCATATCCTGCTATGAAGTATGGCATGATCACTTTAGAAATAGGCAAAACAAAATGCATACTTGGCAAGGTGAAGATTGTATTTCAAAATTTCTAGAATTTCTCGATAAAGCTGCTAAATTTCAACAATCATATGATCCCCAATTGCAGCGTAAGTCACTACATATGTCAGATGAAGACAAACAGAAATTTGAAAGTTGCACATCGTGCCTTAAGTGTCATAAAACGTTTGATGACGATAAAATTAAGAAAGTGCGTGATCATGATCACATCACTGGTAAATTTAGAAACGCACTCTGCTCCAAATGCAACTTTTCACTTAGGTTGAGACGTCGTGTACTACCCGTCATTTTTCATAACTTTAAGGGCTATGACAGTCATATGCTCATAAAAGGAGGGTTGAGCCAGATGAAATCGTGGCAGTTTAATGTAATAGCGCAAACGAGAGAAAAATTCATGGCAATGACAGCAAAAGTAGCAGTAGATAAAACTAAAGAAAATAAGACAGTCTTCTTCGAAATAAAATTTTTAGATTCACTTCAATTCATGTCAGCGTCACTAGCTTCTCTCGTTCGTAATCTCAAGTTTCTTCCCCATAGTCAAACTTTGAAGAAACACTATCCAAACTTAACGGATGAAATAATCACTCGCAAAGGAGTCTTTCCCTACGCGTATTTTAGCTCAATGTCTAAACTAAATGAAACAACCCTTCCTTCCATTGACAAATTCCAAAACGATTTGACGGGTCAAGATTGTCCAGTAGAGGACTATGAACATGCTCAAGTGGCATGGACAAAATTTGATTGTAAAACGTTTGGCGATTATATGATCGCTTACTTAAAATTAGATGTCCTTTTGCTGGCTGATGTCTTTCAGGAATTTCGACGAGTGGCATTAGAAGACAAATTAGATCCCGTCCACTTTGTCAGTCTACCAGCCATGTCCTTTAAATCAGCCTTTAAAATGACTGGTGAGACCATTAATCTCTTACAAGACCCCGAGATGTATAACATATTTGAGCGCGGAATACGCGGTGGTCTCACATTTGTGAATAAACATCACATAAAATCTAAAACAGTAGGTAATGATCATATCCACTTAAAATACTATGACCAAAATAATTTACATGGCAGTTCACTGTCTAAACCACTACCTCATTCCGATTTTAGTTGGTTAAATCACGATGAGCTTGAGTATTACTCCAACCCTTCAAACATTCTGAAGATTCCAGATGAAGGTGATTGGGGATATTATTTTGAAGTGGATTTGATTTATCCAAATAGTGTTAAAAATAAAACTGCTGATTTCCCACTCGCACCTGAATCTGGTGAAGTGACTGAAGATATGTTTTCACCATTCATGTCACAATTTCATAATAACTTAACAGAGTGTGGACAGCCAAGGTACAAACCATGCCGCAAACTTTTACTCACCCAATATGATAAGAAAAGTTATCTCGTACACTTCTGCATACTAAAATTCTATTTAGAAATGGGCATGCTTCTAAAGTCAGTTCACCGCATCATCAAATTTAGACAGAAAGCCTTCCTCAAACCATATATTGATAGTAACAGCCAGAAACGTGCACTAGCCCAAAATAATTTTGAAAAAGATTTTTATAAGTATAAGAATAATAGTCTATTTGGTAAGACGATGGAGGATGTTAGAAAACGTGTAAACTATAAACTAGTCATTGATGATCAAAAATATCACAAATTGACCTCATCACCTCTTTTCATCGATAGAGACATTATCGATGAGGACCTTGTAGGTGTTAAAATGATAAAATCTGAAGTTGAGTTGTGCAAGCCCATCTATATTGGCCAAGCTGTACTAGATTACTCTAAGCTTGAAATGTACCAACTCTTTTATAAAATACTAAAACCATGTCCTCTCGTAAAAGAGGTTCGTTTGTTGGATAGTGATACAGATAGTTTCTTCTTAGGTATTACCACTCAAAAAGATTTAAATTTTAATGAAGTAGCTAAGTCATTAGAAAAATATTTCGACACATCTAACTACAATCCCACTCATCCACTCTATTCCATACAGAATAAAGCCAAACTTGGTTGTTTTAAGGATGAAACAGCAGGGAAGGAAATAGATGAAATGATTCTCCTCCGTCCTAAAATGTATTCCATGAAATTAAAAGAATGTGCACATAGTATTAAGCGTGCTAAAGGTATATCAAAATCCATTGTTCACAAAATGAAACATCGGTCCTATAAGGAGGCCTATAAAAATAAAACTATAACGTTTGTCAATATGACAATCTTAAAATCTCAAGTTCATACTGTGAAAACGCACACGTTCAAGAAACGAGCGCTTTCAGCATGGGAGGATAAGAGGTGTTGGATAGGACATAACACATCTCTTCCACATGGACATCCTGACACAAACATACCTCCACCCAAAAGAATAAAACTCACGCTACCTCATTCAGGAGATGTATTGACATAATCAACTTTAACTCAGTATTTTGATGTTGCCTTTTGTAGATATACATGGTTGTTTTATGTATCGCATAAGATCGTTTCTTCCTTGTGAATATATGCCTACAGTTAGCTCATTCCCCCTATATCTGTGAAAAGACTTTTTCATACACATATTTTTATTTCAATAAACATATCACAATGACTTCACTTTGTTTTCCGAAACACTTAAGTTACGAGGGATTTAGTATCTTTCACATGGATGCACTCTTGTAAACCATTGGTAATTCTGATAGCAATAGAGGGTATAGTTTGTTTGACGACGGGGTGATAGAAAATAGATTCAAACATCTTCTCGACTATTCCATATGAAGCGTCTTTATCATGAATGAAATCACGTAAAATGTATTCTTTTTTCTCACCAACAGAAATAGGTAGAATCAAATCACTTTGGGGCGATCATATCTTTTTCAAATGACTGTGGAACATTGATTTCCATGATGAAGATTTAAACAGTTAGATTCGATGACGAACAAGATTTACTAGTTTGCAAGTTAAACTAAGCGTTCTATTATTTGTAAATGAAAGATATAGTTTCAACAGTTTACAGATTACAAAATAAAGTTTCAATAGTGTTTATGTTAAAAATAAAGTTTAAGCTGTTTGTGTGTTAGAAATAGAACAAAGTTTCAACAGTTTGTCGATAAAAAATAAAGTTATAGGCAATATAGGCACTATTGAAACATTAGTTTTAACTTGCAAACTATTGAAACTTTATTTTTAACTTGTTAACGGCTGAAACTTTGTTTTATTTCTAACATACAAACAGATAAAACTTTATTTTTAACTTGTAAACTGATGGAACTTCATTTTATTTCTAACATACAAACAGATAGAACTTTATTCTTAACATACACACTATTGAAACTTTATTTTTAACGTGTTAACTATTGAAACTTTATTTTTAACTTGTAAACTGGTGAAGCTTCATTTTATTTCTAACATACAAACAGATAAAACTTTATTCTTAACATACGCACTATTGAAACATTAGTTTTAACTTGCAAACTATTGAAACTTTATTTTTAACTTGTAAACTGGTGAAACTTTATTTCATTTCTAACATACAAGCAGATAAAACTTTATTCTTAACATACGCACTATTGAAACATTAGTTTTAACTTGCAAACTATTGAAACTTTATTTTTAACTTGTAAACTGGTGAAACTTTATTTCATTTCTAACATACAAGCAGATAAAATTTATTCTTAACTTGTAAACTGGTGAAACTTCTTTTTTTTCTAACATATAAACAGATAGAACTTTATTCTTAACATGCACACTATTGAAACTTTATTCTTAACTTGTAAACTATTGAAACTTTAATTTTAACGTGTAAACGGTTGAAACTTTGTTTCTAACGTACACATTATTGAAACTTTATTTTTAACTTTTAAACTGGTGAAACTTTATTTCATTTCTGACATACAAGCAGATAAAATTTATTCTTAACTTGTAAAGTGGTGAAACTTCATTTTATTTCTAACATATAAACAGATAGAACTTTATTCTTAACATACACACTATTGAAACTTTATTCCTAACTTGTAATTTGTTGAAACTTTATTTCTAACGCACAAACGACTAAAACTTTATTTCTAACGTACACACTGTTGAAACTTTATTTTTAATCTATAAACTGTTGAAACTATATCTTTCGTTTACAAATAGTAGAACGCATAGTCTAACTTGCAAACTAGTAAATCCTGCAATCTCATTTTACAAACAGATAAAACTTTATTTCTAACGTACACACTGTTGAAACTTTATTTTTAATCGACAAACTGTTGAAACTTTATTCTATTTCTAACACGCAAACAGCTTAAACTTTATTTTTAACTTTAACGAGGTAAGACAAATTCGTCTATGTAGCCGGGGCTGCTTGATTGATAACTCGATGAGTTAATTTTATACTTATATTTCGGCTGTCACAGCCCTTTTCAAAGTATAGAGTAGAAAAGATTTACAAATGGAGTACAAAGCTATATAAAAATGTTTTCAAAAATCAAAATGTCATGTATATACCACTGTACAGATATCTTGTCCTTCATCACGCCTGTTCAGGTCAGGTTGGGCTGTCTTAATTATGAGTGCCTCTTTGAGACGAAGATCTACTGCGTCTTTAGCATGTGACACAATTTCTATGCTGAGGCTGCCATGACAGATGAGCTTGTGATCATAGATGGCGGATTTGTTGTAAAATAAGTGCTCTCGAATTCCACCATCAAACCCTGATGATGATGCGCTTCTTAGGCGTCTCTACGACAAAACAAAGAAGATTTTCAATTCAGTCCAACCTCGTGCATTTCATGATAATATCAGCAAGGAAGAACGTGAGACAATAAAGGAACTTCAACAATTACCTATGGTATATCTCCCAAGTGATAAAGGTACAGAATTCTGCATAATAGAACAACAACGATACATTGACGCCGGAGATCAACATCTCGATGATCCATGCACATACAAGAAGGTCAATATTAAAACTTTTGACGCAATCGAAAATAGAATAAACTCTGTATGGACTAATATCTGTCAACGAAGAAAAATACAACCTTCAACGAAAAGAAGTTTCGTGACCAAGCATTTTGACTTACCTGTATTTTATCACATAATAAAAACGCACAAGACGGCTCCAACTTTGAAAATTCGACCAATTGTGGCAAATGTGAAAGGACCAACAAAGAAAATATCATGGCTTCTTGTTCAGATTCTCAGTCCACTCTTGCAATTTGTGCCTGCACATTTATACAACAGTCTGGAGTTAATTGAAAGAATTCAGTGCGTTTGCAACGATCCTGCTATACTGAATGACTACTCATATCCCTGCAGCTTCGATGTTGTGTCACTATATACCTCAATCCCAATACAGGATGCAATAGCGAATGCCATGGACAAATTAATCGATTCAAAGCAGAAATTCTACAACCTGAACAGTGAAGATATTGAAGAATTGCTGTCAGTTACTCTAAACAACACTTTTTTCTGTTTTCAAGACGACCAATATCAACAAATCAAAGGTCTTCCGATGGGATCCAGTATCTCCGGACTTCTCGCCATCCTATTCTTAGACACAATCGAAAAGAAAGCATTACAATCTTTTCCTCATTGCAAATTATTTGCTCGATACGTTGATGATTGCTTCAGTCTGGTGAGAAACGAATCAGACGCAAGAGAACTTCTGAACATTTTAAACGAACAGCATCCTGACATCAAATTTGAACTAGAATTGCCAAAGTCAAACAAGACATTGAGCCTTGTTGATTTCACAGTTGATCTAGATAGCAGCCAACCAAAATTCACCTTTTATAAGAAGCAGGCAAAGAAGAACATTTTCATGAATTCCAAATCAAGTTTGCCAACTGCAATGAAAGAATCAACCATCAAAAATGAAGTGAAGCGAATACGTGAAAGGTCCACAGTACAGGAAGATGAAGATAGAGCACTGACTGAATTTGAGCGAATACTTGGACTAAATGATTATGACAATCAATTCATCAAAAGTGTAATCAAAACAAATTCCAAGAGAAGGCGCAAAAATATGAACAATTATCCCACGTTCTACATGTCAGTCCCATTTGTATCAGATTATGTCAACAGAAAGATTAAAAGAGCTTTTCAGCATGAGAAAATAAACATTCGCCTTTATCATCGCTCGAAAACATTACAACAAAAACTCAAGAGACCAAAACTGAAACAAACGTGTACAATGAAGTACAAATGTGTACAAATGTGTCCTATGAAAAATGACAATTGTGGCAGAAAAATGGTGGTATATAAGATCCAAAGTTCATGCGGTTCTGTCTACATTGGAAGTACAGTGCGTCCCTTACACACAAGAATTCGAGAGCACTTATTTTACAACAAATCCGCCATCTATGATCACAAGCTCATCTGTCATGGCAGCCTCAGCATAGAAATTGTGTCACATGCTAAAGACGCAGTAGATCTTCGTCTCAAAGAGGCACTCATAATTAAGACAGCCCAACCTGACCTGAACAGGCGTGATGAAGGACAAGATATCTGTACAGTGGTATATACATGACATTTTGATTTTTGAAAACATTTTTATATAGCTTTGTACTCCATTTGTAAATCTTTTCTACTCTATACTTTGAAAAGGGCTGTGACAGCCGAAATATAAGTATAATATTAACTCATCGAGTTATCAATCAAGCAGCCCCGGCTACATAGACGAATTTGTCTTACCTCGTTAAATTTAACAATAATGGTGCTCAGAGAGAATTTTGATATTTTATTTTTAACATAAACACTATTGAAACTTTATTTTGTAATCTGTAAACTATTGAAACTATATCTTTCATTTACAAATAATAGAACGCTTAGTTTAACTTGCAAACTAGTAAATCTTGTTCGTCATCGAATCTAACTGTTTAAATCTTCATCATGGAAATCAATGTTCCACAGTCATTTGAAAAAGATATGATCGCCCCAAAGTGATTTGATTCTACCTATTTCTGTTGGTGAGAAAAAAGAATACATTTTACGTGATTTCATTCATGATAAAGACGCTTCATATGGAATAGTCGAGAAGATGTTTGAATCTATTTTCTATCACCCGTCGTCAAACAAACTATACCCTCTATTGCTATCAGAATTACCAATGGTTTACAAGAGTGCATCCATGTGAAAGATACTAAATCCCTCGTAACTTAAGTGTTTCGGAAAACAAAGTGAAGTCATTGTGATATGTTTATTGAAATAAAAATATGTGTATGAAAAAGTCTTTTCACAGATATAGGGGGAATGAGCTAACTGTAGGCATATATTCACAAGGAAGAAACGATCTCATGCGATACATAAAACAACCATGTATATCTACAAAAACCAACATCAAAATACTGAGTTAAAGTTGATTATGTCAATACATCTCCTGAATGAGGTAGCGTGAGTTTTATTCTTTTGGGTGGAGGTATGTTTGTGTCAGGATGTCCATGTGGAAGAGATGTGTTATGTCCTATCCAACACCTCTTATCCTCCCATGCTGAAAGCGCTCGTTTCTTGAACGTGTGCGTTTTCACAGTATGAACTTGAGATTTTAAGATTGTCATATTGACAAACGTTATAGTTTTATTTTTATAGGCCTCCTTATAGGACCGATGTTTCATTTTGTGAACAATGGATTTTGATATACCTTTAGCACGCTTAATACTATGTGCACATTCTTTTAATTTCATGGAATACATTTTAGGACGGAGGAGAATCATTTCATCTATTTCCTTCCCTGCTGTTTCATCCTTAAAACAACCAAGTTTGGCTTTATTCTGTATGGAATAGAGTGGATGAGTGGGATTGTAGTTAGATGTGTCGAAATATTTTTCTAATGACTTAGCTACTTCATTAAAGTTTAAATCTTTTTGAGTGGTAATACCTAAGAAGAAGCTATCTGTATCACTATCCAACAAACGAACCTCTTTTACGAGAGGACATGGTTTTAGTATTTTATAAAAGAGTTGGTACATTTCAAGCTTAGAGTAATCTAGTACAGCTTGGCCAATATAGATGGGCTTGCACAACTCAACTTCAGATTTTATCATTTTAACACCTACAAGGTCCTCATCGATAATGTCTCTATCGATGAAAAGAGGTGATGAGGTCAATTTGTGATATTTTTGATCATCAATGACTAGTTTATAGTTTACACGTTTTCTAACATCCTCCATCGTCTTACCAAATAGACTATTATTCTTATACTTATAAAAATCTTTTTCAAAATTATTTTGGGCTAGTGCACGTTTCTGGCTGTTACTATCAATATATGGTTTGAGAAAGGCTTTCTGTCTAAATTTGATGATGCTGTAAACTGACTTTAGAAGCATGCCCATTTCAAAATAGAATTTTAGTATGCAGAAGTGTACGAGATATTTTTTCTAATCATATTGGGTGAGTAAAAGTTTGCGGCATGGTTTGTACCTTGGCTGTCCACACTCTGTTAAGTTATTATGAAATTGTGACATGAATGGTGAAAACATATCTTCAGTCACTTCACCAGATTCAGGTGCGAGTGGGAAATCAGCAGTTTTATTTATAATACTATTTGGATAAATCAAATCCACTTCAAAATAATATCCCCAATCACCTTCATCTGGAATCTTCAGAATGTTTGAAGGGTTGGAGTAATACTCAAGCTGATCTTGTTTTAACCAACTAAACTCGGAATGAGGTAGTGGTTTAGACAGTGAACTGCCTTATAAATTATTTTGGTCATAGTACTTTAGGTGGATATGATCATCACCTACTGTTTCAGATTTTATATGATGTTTATTTACAAATGTGAGACCACCGTGTATTCCGCGCTCAAATATGTTATACATATAGGGGTCTTGTAAGAGATTAATGGTCTCACCAGTCATTTTAAAGGCTGATTTAAAGGACATGGCTGGTAGACTGACAAAGTGGACGGGATCTAATTTTTCTTCTAATGCCACTCGTCGAAATTCCTGAAAGACATCAGCCAGCAAAAGGACATCTAATTTTAAGTAAGCGATCATATAATCGCCAAACGTTTTACAATCAAATTTTGTCCATGCCTCTTGAGCATGTTCATAATCCTCTACTGGACAATCTTGACCCGTCAAATCGTTTTGGAATTTGTCAATGGAAGGAAGGGTTGTTTCATTTAGTTTAGACATTGAGCTAAAATACGCGAAGGGAAAGACTCCTTTGCGAGTGATTATTTCATCCGTTAAGTTTGGATAGTGTTTCTTCAAAGTTTGACTATGTGGAAGAAACTTGAGATTCCGAACGAGAGAAGCTAGTGACGCTGACATGAATTGAAGTGAATCTAAAAATTTTATTTCGAAGAAGACTGTCTTATTTTCTTTAGTTTTATCTACTGCTACTTTTGCTGTCATTGCCATGAATTTTTCTCTCGTTTGCGCTATTACATTAAACTGCCACGATTTCATCTGGCTCAACCCTCCTTTTATGAGCATATGACTGTCATAGCCCTTAAAGTTATGAAAAATGACGGGTAGTACACGACGTCTCAACCTAAGTGAAAAGTTGCATTTGGAGCAGAGTGCGTTTCTAAATTTACCAGTGATGTGATCATGATCACGCACTTTCTTAATTTTATCGTCATCAAACGTTTTATGACATTTATGGCACGATGTGCAACTTTCAAATTTCTGTTTGTCTTCATCTGACATACTTAGTGACTTACGCTGCAATTAGGGATCATATGATTGTTGAAATTTAGCAGCTTTATCGAGAAATTCTAGAAATTTTGAAATACAATCTTCACCTTGCCAAGTATGCATTTTGTTTTGCCTATTTCTAAAGTGGTCATGCCATACTTCATAGCAGGATATGGCTGCTGGCTTGTGGATGATATCATCAATGTAGCATTCTATGTCTGCGTAAATGACACGCAGGGGACTTAATTCGTCACCATTATCCCTATGTGAAAATATTTTATCTTTGGGCATGCGTTCCATTTGTAATTTACCTCGCTTGCACCATTCATAGTGAGTTTCAAATTTATCTTTACTCCAAAAGGAGCGGATGCAGCGTTTGCATACAAAATGTTCACCTCTTTTAGAGTGCCCCAAGTAGGCGTACAAGCGAGAGATTTTGGGTATACCACAGTAATGCCATTCCTCGCTATCATCTTGTTTTACTAATAAGAGGTTGACTACACGTTCATAACAAGTTGAACGTGAATTATAGCGGGCACCCTTCAACCCCTTCTCCCACACGTGAACTACAATTTTAATCTGATTATGTTTTTCGAACGTTTCTACATCTTTGATTTTCATGTTGTTACTATCACAACCTTCAAAGTCTAGTTCATCCTCCCACTGTCTATAGCTATAGGTGCGATCTCGATGCGCGTTGATATCATTATAGTGAAGGATGGATAGGACTGCATATTTGAAACACTGTGATTTACAATCGACATTGATGACAGCTTTCTTATTATACAACGTTTTTGGTAGTTTAAATGTGCCTCGAGCTGCATGACTTTCTAATAGGGAAATTTTGAATATGGCTGAGTCCACACCATCAAAAATGAGAGCGCTGTCACGTTGATTGAATTTATCTACATTTGATTTTAAACATTGAATGTGAAAATTTAGCCAAGACTCGCAGTCTGCAACTTCGGTTGCGGAAGAGGAAGGAACATGAAACTGTATTCTCTCCGTCACTTGACCCGTTTGAAAATCTATTTTAATATATTTTAGTTTAAGGTAGATGAGCGCCTTCATTCTAAAATTGTCTAAATTGTTGAAGAGCGCTTCGATAATGTTAGAATTTTGAAGGAGCCACTCAGGAAAATCTACTATTTGAGTATTGGACTCCATGCAGTAGTCGCGTACTAAATTATTATGTGAAACATTAATGAGGGAGATGGTAGAGGTACCGTTGGTGTAGTGATCATTTGCATGCGTGTGTTGAAGTCTGTGCGAAGATCGCTGAAAGTGACTATCAAAAGAAAGAGGGCACAAATCGCAAGGAAAGGAGATGTCATCGTCAGAATCAACTTCACCTCCGGAGATTGATGCCGCTTTGCGTTGACACACACGTTGTTTGATGTGTCGAAGGAGACTGTGCTTCCTTGTAAACATATGTCCGCAGTCGGCAAATTCCCACTCGATGCCTTGTCGCGAGAGTCCTGAGCTGGAACTCACATCACCTGAAAGAGAAATCATTCTATCATCTCTGTTCAAGTCTCAGTGTATTGTTACAACCTACCTTGACTCAACAACTCTAAACTTTCCTCGATGAAGTTGATGCCTGAAATTGAGGAAGATGCTATTAGCCACACGTTTGAGGGAGATGAGTGAAGAAATTTTCAACTTACCATTTCAACGAAATCAAGTTTAAGGTTGATACTTCAACAAGAGAGAGACTTCACTCAAATAATACGTCTCAAATTTGGAATTCACGAGAGAGCAGTTCACTTGTACGCCTCAAATAATAACAGAATTCGCTAGAGAACACTTCACTTATACGTCTCAAAGACAGAGTGAAATGACACGAATGTCACTTTGCATATATACTTTCATGTTCATCATTCATTGGCTGTTCATTCTGATTGGTTGCTTGTTTATACTTAAGAATTAGAAAACATTTCAAAGTCATTATTCACAGTCAACATGACAAGCCCTCCAAAAACACCGAACACAAAATTGGAGTTCTCTTCTCCATGCTCATCGCCAAAGGCGCTCGTTGCACCAACGCTCCATCGAAGGGGAAGGTGGAGAAATTATACCGACTCGACAACATTAGAAAGTTGTCATTACCAGCGGATGACGAAGAGGAGAGTGTATGTGAGAAGGAGTGTCCCGACCTAACAGGCATACGATGGAAGTATCTGCAGTACGATACTGATGATGTGATGGAGATCACCAGCACCAAATTCCTCCATCAATTATGGGAATGGTACACCCCTAACTCCCAGCCACGAACTATGGCGGAGTGGGAGTACATCGACAAAGTGAGGCTAGCGGTAGAAGAACGATTGAAGCAAGTGAACTGTTTTTGTGATCTGTGTGAAGCCAGACTCTGGGACGATATTGACGATGAAGACCTTTTGAAATACATGCCATAATAAATTTTTATTTCGTATTATCTTTGCTTTCATGCTGACTTACTTGAATGGGGCTTCAGTGGATGATTTAACCATGTATACTTTTTCATTTGGAAATAGTAGCACGCTTAGTTTAACTTGTAAATCTTATAACATTTCATATGGGTGATGATGGTAGATGAAAAAGTGTTAAATAAAATTAAGATAGCTTACACTTCTGATACAGGGATAGCAATCGACTGCAATCCATGTGTAAAGAGCTTGTTAGACTATGGAAGAGAGAAATGTGTTATGTTGCGTGTGGCGCGTGAGTGTCCTCCCATTTCATTCCATTCATCAATTCGTCTCATTGATAGAGACAGGTAGAACTCATGGTTCTCATAACGTATGCAATGGAAAGTTTATAAGGCAACCTTCGACAGTTGGCTAAATGTCGCCCTGGTGCGAATGCATACTACGTTGAGACAGAGGCAATCACTTGCAAACATAACGCAGAGAGGTTTAACAAGATTGACCATTGCCGAATGTCACTTGCGATATACATAGCTACGGGTTTCACCGCCGGCCTTTACAGGAACGCCCGTCGAAAGGAAGTATCACACCGAAAATCTCCGTGACTTGCACCTTCCATGACTTGATCGTCAGACATGAAAACCTGCAGAGTTGGTAAGAGGTTGACAGACTTTGATAGCAGCTTGATAGCAAGCCGTAGAGAGCTTGATTCACCAGCGTTTTTGCAATGGAGATGTTTAGAGGCCACCCATGACAAGATAGCTAAGACTCAACCGATTGGCGTTCAAAGTGCTACGTTGAGAACTGTGTCAAATGCCCAACATGAGACATGAGTTGTCCCAGCGGTTTCGGTCTAAAATATGACACACTCCCTTGCCACACTTATCACTGCGGCATCGTCCGCCGTCCCGAAGGAACACCCTGTCAATGGAATATTACAGCAAAACTCTCCGTGTCTTGCTCGCTTTCAGTGAAAAGCCGCTTATACCATGAGAAGACTGGCTCAGACATCTTTAAAAATGCTTTCATTGACTTCAGCAGGGTCGAAAACCCCAGAAAACCTCCAAAACTAGTGAATTCAATTTTTTCAACTTTTTAGCACTACTTATGAAATTTTATAAGTAGTCTATCACTTAGGACAGGTCAATAGCGACCAAACATTTTTTGAATCAAGTCAAACGGACTTGTAGAAGCAAAGTTACAAGCCATTAAAGTTTTGGAGTCTTTTATGGCCTGGAGACGAAGGCCATCTCCTGACGAACCTCTAAGTCTGACGCCTTAGCTGACTTCAGCAATGAAATTTTCTAAGTCGGTTTCTTATAGAAACCTGGAATTTGGAATGTCCGAAGCTATCATCGGAGCTCAAAGAGACGACCTACCTTTGACAATCGCTCTCGTCTTAATGACAAGTCTCTGTCGGTTCCCAGCTTATATAGTGTGTGGCGATCAGCTGATGACGTAATATCCATCATCCAAACACTTAAAACGCTTCTATCGCCGATTCTAGAGGTCCGATTGAACTGCAAATACACCATTTCCATGTAAAATTGGACGCTGAATCCGAATCTGGCCTCCATTTTCCCATCCGATGCTTCGTTTTGAAGCTACAGCCCAAAACGTCCCAAATTCTAACTCTGTCGTTTTTCGCCAATGTCCCAAAATCTTAAATGGCGTCTCACATCTAAACGAAGACAGATATGAACAAGCCGTTTCTTTCAGTGAATTTGTCTCACTCTTACCTTTCAAACGAGCTATGGCAAGACAAAATCCACCCACTAGAAGCAAAATTGGAAGTTTGGTGCCGGGAGGGGGGGCGACGTCAGCGAAAATTTTTTTCTCTCCGATTGACTTGAAACTCACCATGTTGGTAGAGAATTTGACGCTGATTCCAAATCTGAAATCCGTTTTCCCATCCGATGCTTCGTTTTGAAGCTACAGCCCAAAACGTCCCAAATTCTAACTCTGTCGTTTTTCGCCAATGTCCCAAAATCTTAAATGGCGTCTCACATCTAAACGAAGACAGATATGAACAAGCCAATTCTTTCAGTGAATTTGTCTCACTCTTAGCTTTCAAACGAGCTATTGCACGACTTTCTACGATCACTGGAAGCAAAATTGGAAGTTTGGTGCGGGGGGGGGCGTCAGCGAACAGTCTTTCCGATTGCTGTCAACGATGGGAGCGGCCAACTTGGCCGGCACACCACGCCAGCCTGGCCGGCACACCACGACAGACCTCTGTCGTTCCAGAGGGGGGGACGTCATCGACTTTTTTCGATGGCGGCCATCTTGCGCGGTCCAGTGGTGGAGTTTTACTTACTACTTTAAAAATTGAAAATCATTGTTGGTAGGCATGTTTAATGATTGGAAAGCTTATATGCATTGTCAAAATACATCGATTATCATTATTGAACCAAAAATACGCAATTATAATACCTTAAAACTTGCATTGATGATTCATGCATAAATCCCGGTTGAACATTGATGATAAATTCGCATTGATAAAATAGAGATTATTCTTTTCAATTCTTACAGTATTCCGGGTTGAAAAAACCGTGATAGTTTATCTAATATATGACTGATTGTGACCAATTTTACAAATATTAGATAATTGTTTTGTAAAACAATCAAAAACTGCATATTTGATATTTTTTAATAATTTTTGATACATCTTTGACTATTATTTGACAAATATTATCATAATCACCTAAATGTTCATATCTGAAACATTTTACAAATATTTATAAATTAATTTGTCGATGTAACAAAAATATTTCTGCATACTTATGTAATTGTCAGCATTAATCAGTGCAGTAAGCGGACTTCTGAAATCATCTGTTTAGCTACACGATAACAATGTTTACGTCAAATGATTGAAAAATCACAACTTTTTATCACTAGCCAGCAGCTGGTGTCAAAACGGAACCGAATCTCCAAGACAAACACGTGAACAATGGAATTGAACTTGAACAGTGTAACTTGCACTAGCGAAGTCGATGAACATGCAGTTTGATTTCACAGACAAGCACAATAGCAGCACCCATATTCCCCATACTTCATTAATAATTGCAGCTCTACATTAATATGAGCGTTTGTTTCTTCCTTGCCGCCTTCAGTCGAGGACTTCTGTATAATACGATCGAGTGACGTCATAACAACATCAATCTTGCCTTACACGTAGGATCATTGTTTTATAGAGTGACTCACGCATAGAGTGCGCGTGTCCTCGCCGTCTTTGGCGCGCATTGACGTACTTTGCGTTTCTTTTAACAATGCGTGACCTTACTGTCTGGCCATACTGCTGCGCTCATTTCGATGTGCGCTCCTCAGTCGAACAGAAGGGCTGTGAATTGTAAAGCTTTCACTGGATGTGCCAACGACTTTTCATGCTGATTCTTTACATTGGCAAACTATGATTTCGTGAATCTTCTTCGAACTAAACGAAGTTTGATAGAAGATGTGTGAATCGAATACCTGTGTGACTCAATTTCTGCCGATTCTCTCAAGTTTACGTGCTGGAGGCCTCGTAAAAGAAGGTAAGACGATCACTCATGCTACAAGCCAAGTTATTATTCCATGAAGTGCGAGTTAAATTGTATTTTAGCTGTAAGCGTACACCTTCATGGTCTCCTTTTTGAAATAATGTGCTTGAGATTAAAAAAAATTTAACATTTTTTCTAGACCTACCGGTGCTAAAGTTTTTGATTTAAAAACAATCAATATTTTTCTGAAATTCAGTAGGAAAGTTCAAGCGTCGCATCATTTTCAGCGTGACCACTTTTATACTGTGCTTCAATTGAGGGTTCCATTTCTTTTTCTCACTCTGACCCGGGTTTCATTCGGGAATAGATATTGGAGAATCGAGAATGTAACACGGCTGTTTTAGACTGGGTAGGAATTCAAAAACAGCTTATGTTTTACTCCTTGTTCATCCGGTAGATGTAGTGCGTACTAGGTTTACAGCATCAAGGTTTCAGGTAGTATCAGGCAAGGAAACTAAGTAGGCCAATTGATAGAGGATAACATTATAAATTGGAAATTAGTAAGATTTCTGCAATTTTTTAAGTGTCATGCTAAAATTATGAATTGATGAAATTGAAAAACATGATATTATAATATACTATAAAATGAACCAACACATGAGGTCTTGAAATAAAACCTTATTTTCTCAACCACTGAAACGAATTTTAATGCGCACATTCTGCGGTCATGACTCAAAATAATTCAGAAAGCAGCGCCACTGTACTCGGTTTATACAGCATGTTTGAGACGAATAGTAGGTGGATACTTGATTTTTTTAGATGAGGCTGCATGAATCCAAATGGTCCCATCCCCTGATTAAGAAATAGGGCTCAAGCTAGCTACATTAGACGGCTGACCAAACGGACCTCATTTGTCATTTAGCTGGTTATAAAAGTAAATCGTCTAATTTTCATAACGACTGATATGTCAGAGCTTCCGAATGTTTTGTAATCCTGGATATTTTGTGGCAAATGATATTGATCGGCAGTCGCGGGTATAATACTGAGTCTATTGTGAAGTACTCATGTTGCATTCTTAATATTTTTTTGAATTGTGTTTGCATGCAATACATTATTATAATTATGTCTGCATCTATTTGTTGAATATCTATTTTATACTTCCTACTTATTGTCAAAGTGATTGTATTTTGAACCAGTCCTCAGTATGTGGATTGTGCCATGTAAGTCATCATGTAATTTGTGTCACAATATATGGATGAGAATCATGTACTACCGGTATCTACTTAGTTTGGGGGAGGAGTGTACAGTCACAGCCACTGGTTGACTGGATTATCATCACCTCGCTAGAATTCAATAATAATCAATAACTTGATGCAGTAATGTGTAATACAATAACTGGAATTCAGCAATATTTTGATGAAAACATTTTAAACATATTCATCACTCAAAAATTTTAAATTGATAAGATTTCAATACCGCGTTGAACCAGCCCTTGCTCCCAAGACTATGAATTCACTGTCACATATTCAACCAGTATTTAACAGGATTCTGTGGTGACTATTTGGTACAACACATTTTAATTGTCTATTTAATTGCTTTTACTTTTACTACAATTAAGTCTTCTATGAAATCCTCGCACGACGACTTACAGTCGTTGGCAGCTCAGAACTAATTTATAACGAAGTTATCTAAGGATCACTTATCAAAGTAGCGGGCACCCTTCAACCCCTTCTCCCACACGTGAACTACAATTTTAATCTGATTATATTTTTCGAACGTTTCTACATCTTTGATTTTCATGTTGTTACTATCACAACCTTCAAAGTCTAGTTCATCCTCCCACTGTCTATAGCTATAGGTGCGATCTCGATGCGCGTTGATATCATTATAGTGAAGGATGGATAGGACTGCATATTTGAAACACTGTGATTTACAATCGACATTGATGACAGCTTTCTTATTATACAACGTTTTTGGTAGTTCAAATGTGCCTCGAGCTGCATGACTTTCTAATAGGGAAATTTTGAATATGGCTGAGTCCACACCATCAAAAATGAGAGCGCTGTCGCGTTGATTGAATTTATCTACATTTGATTTTAAACATTGAATGTGAAAATTTAGCCAAGACTCGCAGTCTGCAACTTCGGTTGCGGAAGAGGAAGGAACATGAAACTGTATTCTCTCCGTCACTTGACCCGTTTGAAAATCTATTTTAATATATTTTAGTTTAAGGTAGATGAGCGCCTTCATTCTAAAATTGTCTAAATTGTTGAAGAGCGCTTCGATAATGTTAGAATTTTGAAGGAGCCACTCAGGAAAATCTACTATTTGAGTATTGGACTCCATGCAGTAGTCACGTACTAAATTATTATGTGAAACATTAATGAGGGAGATGGTAGAGGTACCGTTGGTGTAGTGATCATTTGCATGCGTGTGTTGAAGTCTGTGCGAAGATCGCTGAAAGTGACTATCAAAAGAAAGAGGGCACAAATCGCAAGGAAAGGAGATGTCATCGTCAGAATCAACTTCACCTCCGGAGATTGATGCCGCTTTGCGTTGACATACGCGTTGTTTGATGTGTCGAAGGAGACTGTGATTCCTTGTAAACATATGTCCGCAGTCGGCAAATTCCCACTCGTTGCCTTGTCGCGAGAGTCCTGAGCTGGAACTCACATCACCTGAAAGAGAAATCATTCTATCAACTCTGTTCAAGTCTCAGTGTATTGTTACAACCTACCTTGACTCAACAACTCTAAACTTTCCTCGAGAAGGGAGGGCGTTGGTGATGAAGTTGATGCCTGAAATTGAGGAAGATGCTATTAGCCACACGTTTGAGGGAGATGAGTGAAGAAATTTTCAACTTACCATTTCAACGAAATCAAGTTTAAGGTTGATACTTCAACAAGAGAGAGACTTCACTCAAATAATACGTCTCAAATTTGGAATTCACGAGAGAGCAGTTCACTTGTACGCCTCAAATAATAACAGAATTCGCTAGAGAACACTTCACTTATACGTCTCAAAGACAGAGTGAAATGACACAAATGTCACTTTGCATATATACTTTCATATTCATCATTCATTGGCTGTTCATTCTGATTGGTTGCTTGTTTATACTTAAGAATTAGAAAACATTTCAAAGTCATTATTCACAGTCAACATGACAAGCCCTCCAAAAACACCGAACACAAAATTGGAGTTCTCTTCTCCATGCTCATCGCCAAAGGCGCTCGTTGCACCAAACGCTCCATCGAAGGGGAAGGTGGAGAAATTATACCGACTCGACAACATTAGAAAGTTGTCATTACCAGCGGATGACGAAGAGGAGAGTGTATGTGAGAAGGAGTGTCCCGACCTAACAGGCATACGATGGAAGTATCTGCAGTACGATACTGATGATGTGATGGAGATCACCAGCACCAAATTCCTCCATCAATTATGGGAATGGTACACCCCTAACTCCCAGCCACGAACTATGGCGGAGTGGGAGTACATCGACAAAGTGAGGCTAGCGGTAGAAGAACGATTGAAGCAAGTGAACTGTTTTTGTGATCTGTGTGAAGCCAGACTCTGGGACGATATTGACGATGAAGACCTTTTGAAATACATGCCATAATAAATTTTTATTTCGTATTATCTTTGCTTTCATGCTGACTTACTTGAATGGGGCTTCAGTGGATGATTTAACCATGTATACTTTTTCATTTGGAAATAGTAGCACGCTTAGTTTAACTTGTAAATCTTATAACATTTCATATGGGTGATGATGGTAGATGAAATAGTGTTAAATAAAATTAAGATAGCTTACACTTCTGATACAGGGATAGCAATCGACTGCAATCCATGTGTAAAGAGCTTGTTAGACTACGGAAGAGAGAAGTGTGTTATGTTGCGTGTGGCGCGTGAGTGTCCTCCCATTTCATTCCATTCATCAATTCGTCTCATTGATAGAGACAGGTAGAACTCATGGTTCTCATAACGTATGCAATGGAAAGTTTATAAGGCAACCTTCGACAGTTGGTTAAATGTCGCCCTGGTGGACATTAATTATGGACTCGGACGGACTAAATACGGATTCTGACGGACTAAATAACGGATTCTAACGGACTAATTATGGACTCTGACGGACTTAATACGGATTCCAACGGACAAGTTTAAGATCGTCGACGGGTAGCGAACGGACAGATTACTTAGGATAAGCGGGTCCTGTACGAGCTAACTACGGATCAGTTACAGATAAATTGCCAATGTTTCACTGATGTTGAACGAATTGGCTACAAATATCTAGCGCTTCCGGAAATATGGACAGGTAAGTCATATTATAATCGGCAATTCAATTAAAATACATTAAACAAAGTGGTCGTCTCAGGAAGCTATCCCAATTGTTTGTAAAATTTCAAGGAAAACCAACAACTTTACACGAGATATCTGTACGTTGAGCACCAGAGACGACAAATTGAGAAATATGTATACCAACAATTAACATTCGTTAAACAAATAACAAGGGTAAAACAATTATCGACTTGTCTGGAAAGCTTGTAAACTTGCCAAAATGGGAATATGTCAACATTCATGGACAATCGCAATGTTACTATTAGTCTATTGGTAGTCTTATTGTGCGAAGTTACAAGTTTTTAAGGCAGCCGTTTTACTAGTAGGTATGAGAAGAAAATCATTTTATTTTCATACTAGACGGATTATGCAAATCTTTATTTCATAATTTAAAACAGGGTAAATAATTGCATATCCAATTTTAAATGTTAACCTATCAAATGAAGTATAAGCATCATCCTACAAATGGCACACGAAAAAACTTACTTATCATTGACCTTCATACCCAAAACATACTATTGTATGATATCATATAGGGCTAATAGCGTACGTACGAATAATACGTTTATTCAACATTGAAACAGCAACTGTCGAATGGCGTTTGAAATGATAAGTCACACAGTAATTTTTCCCTTTTGGCAACGATTACAAACTTCCCATGCATTACTGTAATGTAATGTGTGAGTGGAAATGATTGAAGTTTTGTACAGAAATACATATGATCAAAACTCATATAAAAAAGAATTACTAGATTGATAAATGAACAATGGACGACAAGTTGATTTAAAACGACGAATGTGAGTATATAAAACAATAGAATGTACCTTTATCATAACGTACCCGGTACAAGAAAACACTAGCATCACCTCAAGTGAAGCACATCTTGCATAAAATACCGACGGAAAGATTTTAAGAAGTGATCATAGATACTAATTATAACAATGTGAATGTAATTCGAATGTCAGTGAGCTACACTTCTTCGTAGAGTTCATGAACTAATTACAATTTCTAAGATCTTCTTCCCTCTGTTCATTCGGAGTCAGGTGCCGACGTTTGATTTTAATTGTGACACTCGTTTCTTCGCTTTTTTTCGATCACCACTGACACTTGATGATCATCGCCAGGTTTTGCCGGCACCCATGCTCGTATACGGATATCACAATTGATAAAGTGTCGGAAAATGATGTTGGAAAACATCTTCGAAACAATTTCCACCTTGAAAACTTGTCTCGGAAATGAAATAAAATTGCATCAAACTCGTCAATGAGGTCGCACACCGCACGAGTAACGGTGACAACACTGAATCTGAGATATTTCTGTTGATTGTTGAGAATTTGTGGGATCTTATCGAATTAACCAGATTTGGCGCTAAAGGCCACGTGTTCATCTCACACGTTTTTCTTCCAATCCATTCAATTGAAATTAAGAAGTGAAGGAATTCACTTGAATGCACTTCAGCACTGAAGAGTGGATATTTTTCTTTCTGAAATACATTTGTTAGAGGGGAAATTATTACGAGAATTCGAGTGATACATGGTAGGTGAAAACGCTGCCACTGCTTAATGAATAAAAGAAAAGTGCTGATATTACAACCACTGTGTCATCAATACCTAAAAATTCTTGAAAGTTTTATTCATTCATACATGGTTAATAGAATCTATATTTTTGTAATCATAGCAAGGTATGATTTGGCATACGAGTAAGGAGACTTGGGGACTTAAGACTTTGCGGCTCTTTGAAGTTAAATTAGCTTTAATTTGACTTTATAGTAGTGATGTGAGCGATCAACCAATCGCTGATCGGTTCATTCATTATGACTCTGTTCAAATTAACTTATTCCATGCATTTTAAGATAAGTTAAGTCGAAAACAAGAGATACATAATGTGCAGTAAAACATTATGATAAAATATTCCATAATAACATTAGCAATAATATTGCTAATTTTTATTTCAATCAATTATCTTCAATTTGGTAGTAGGCGTATTTTTATACGCATGCCACTTAATTACATTATTTGAAATGTTATGTTATCGCAGCAAGATAATGTTGTTTGTCGGTTACCCATGTTAACGGATTGACTTATTCACATCAGTTAACCGTTAAAAAAGAAATTTACGGGTCCAATCTTGACACCCGAGATTTTCACTACGCTGTTTACCATTAAAAAAACACTAAAACCAAAGGCCAACATTGGTAGAAACGAATTTCATTAAAACTTACCTAAAACACCGTAGTATAAAAAAGCCCTTCACCAGTCAGTCTAGTAGATGTAACATCGACAGAAATTTTTAGAATTATAAAATGAATTCGATGCGTGAACTGACACATCGATTCAAATGTATTCACTGTCTTTACGCATGTCCTATCAAGGCTGTGTTCGAGGCGGTCTATTTGAAAAGTGCCTCCGCCTCAGACCTCAGCAATAATATAGTAGAATAAATACCATATAGGGCCTACTGTAGTTATAATAATAATATGGTATAAACGTGATATGATGATATACGATAAAATTAATTTTTCGTTGTCGGTCTAGTTCTACACACTGATGATTAATCTTGCTATTCTTAACACGGTAGGCCTACAGTAGTCTACAAATTTGGTTGGGTACTGCTGTCATAGATGTTCATCTTTGACCCAAGTACCCAACCAGATTCATGCACTCCGAATTATTGAACAGTACTATAGAAGGCTACTACTGTAGTAGTAGCCTACTATAGTACTGTTAAATAATTCGGAGTGCAATGACAATCCATTTTTCATGAACATCATGCGCATAGCTATACCCTCACGTAGTCTGGTAAAGAAGCATAACAAATATGACGTTCATATAGAGATCGGATTATGGTCGATTTCTATGAGTTCATGTTCTCTCAACCAGCCTAGATCTACATTTCATTAATCAGAAAGTTTAATGGATCTACTTCACAGATATGGTCGGCTAGCTGTTGCCTATACAATACCCACTAATTAATGAAAATTCATTCATTAGTCAAAGGAAACGGCGGTGATGGTGTCCAAAAACCGAAGTAACTAAAATCACAACAGCCGAATTCGCACCATATGTTTTCATAGATTTAGAATAGCGGACACTACAACTACTAAATACACTACAGACGACTGATGAATTACTTGTACGGTAGTAAACCAATGGAATCTATTCAATGGAGGACATGCACGGTAACAATACTTCATTCAGTAATTTTTTATATTGGGTGGCATAAATTGCATCTATAACAAATGTATATCAAATAACATCAAATATATGCATCAAATAATAGGATTATATCAAATCACATCATTCATTAAAATTTCGAAAGCCGTAGGCGGCCAATTTTTTACGCCTCCGCCTCCACAGCCCTGTGCCCTATAGTTTGTCTATGCTGTCCTTGTATGCCATATTCGTAATTTCAACTATGTTGTAAGACTTCGATCATGTATAGGATTTCCACGATTGTCCCATACGGTGATGAAATGAAAAATTGAAATCTATTAGCAAAAATCAATCCTTATAATTTTTCAATTCCATACGTATTGCGTAAACACAATGAAAATTCAAACGTTTAGTGGAAGATCCAGTTGTGTAGTTCATGAAATAGTTGAATTATGATTACACTGTATGTACCAGTCACCATGTCAATCATTATAATGTGAAATGCGCCCCAAGAACTGGGAAAACTATTCAAATCGCATGAATCCATAACGCGCGAACTTGCTACATAAGATCAAATATTATCATACAATATAGCCTAGGCCTATACTAATTAAGAGCCCTGATGTTTTCAATGTGAATGCAACATTCTAAAGAAACATGACTGCAAATAGAAATTAATTATGAAATTTCCGAGCTCACCATTGTGTCCATATCGTTGATGCAGAAGACATGTATCTAATGACAATGGCAGATGGAAGTAAGTCGACAACATTGAGCTGTTTTTCGTTGTCTGCCTGTTGGGGTCTGGAATACTAATGGCCACGACTAGGACTCACCAAGATCATCACAGGAAACCAATTTTCCATTGAATGTAGTGCAAATTCAGACCTGTATTCAGGCTGACTAGAAAATTATTCACGGCATAAGATGTACAGTTAGTTAATTTAGATTGTGAGGAATAAATCGGTGTGAAATGCCATTAGACGACGTTGAATTGTTCTCCAAACCGCACCACATTGAATCAGATATATATTAAGCATTGAACAAATCACATCCACCTTCAACGGTGAGACATTGAGATAACCAAGTCAATTTTCTCAGTCGACATTCGCCTGCAATTGTGAAAGTTGATGATCGGCTGTTCCCTGTTCCCTCTGCAAGTTGCCGGCGTTGACTGCGCTTTACGGCCTGGCCAATCACGTAAGCGAAAGGGGCGATCGATCACAAGATAGCAAAACATTGCGTTGCTTGAAAATGCGTGTCGTGTGTGAAAAAGTGTTTATGCCACGTCAAGCAGAAAATTCGCGCGCGCCATTTGCTTCAGCTGAATCACAACCAAAGGCAATTGTATAGTAACAGAGTGACTAGATTGCCCTTGCAGACGCAAGCATATAGTTCATGAGTGACATTACCGCCCGTCAAAATGAATTGGACACAACTCACAAACTATAACTTCCAGGATTGCCCGACATGCACCACACAAGGATTCGATAGAAAAGAAATTGAAATGAACGCAATTCATGCACGGCGATGTTCTTTACTTATTATGCTCACTGAAATCATAGTTATAAAAATAGCAAGAAATTGCTCTGGTTATTACATGTTACGCAAAAAATAATATTCCTGTCGAAATTATGCAGGCGTTCGATTCTGGCGGCCTACGGTGTACTCTCGCACACTTCGGCAAAAGTAGAAACATATAATGCAATCAAGCATAAAACTAAACGCTTCGATTTAATAATACTTAAAACAAGATGCCGAATTACAGATCATCGATTTTCAATTCATCGCTAGACCACAAAATATTCTGGAATGTGATCGGCATCCAGGCTTTCAGCAAACGTTCGACTTAGATGTTGTTTGATAAAACCAAAAAGAGGACTAAAAGATAAACGGATCAAGTAGCATTCGATAAGTTTAAGCAGAACAAGTATGTATATTATATCAGAATTTACACGGAAATTTCCGGACATGCGCAACCGTTTCTATTCCGTGAACCGTCCGTAAATCATGAATTTAAAGTCCGAGAAACGGAAGCCCGACGGATTTCCGTATACTGCCGTTCTTTATCCTTAGTCTCGCGGACAAAAGTGTGAGTTAATGGAAGACCGACGGATGTCCATTTCTTACCCGTTTTGTCCGCGGACAAAGCTTGCTCGGCGGGAAGCCGCTT
Organism: Prostheceraeus crozeri; assembly: GCA_907163375.1. NCBI lineage: Eukaryota > Metazoa > Platyhelminthes > Polycladida > Euryleptidae > Prostheceraeus > Prostheceraeus crozeri. The sequence continues at coordinate 49,321 of CAJQUW010015140.1, forward strand.
ATACCATGAGAAGACTGGCTCAGACATCATTAAAAATGCTTTCATTGACTTCAGCAGGGTCGAAAACCCCAGAAAACCTCCAAAACTAGTGAATTCAAGTGTTTCAACTTTTTAGCACTACTTATGAAATTTTATAAGTAGTCTATCACTTAGGACAGGTCAATAGCGACCAAACATTTTTTGAATCAAGTCAAACGGACTTGTAGAAGCAAAGTTACAAGCCATTAAAGTTTTGGAGTCTTTTATGGCCTGGAGACGAAGGCCATCTCCTGACGAACCTCTAAGTCTGACGCCTTAGCTGACTTCAGCAATGAAATTTTCTAAGTCGGTTTCTTATAGAAACCTGGAATTTGGAATGTCCGAAGCTATCATCGGAGCTCAGAGAGACGACCTACCTTTGACAATCGCTCTCGTCTTAATGACAAGTCTCTGTCGGTTCCCAGCTTATATAGTGTGTGGCGATCAGCTGATGACGTAATATCCATCATCCAAACACTTAAAACGCTTCTATCGCCGATTCTAGAGGTCCGATTGAACTGCAAATACACCATTTCCATGTAGAATTAGACGCTGAATCCGAATCTGGCCTCCATTTTCCCATCCGATGCTTCGTTTTGGCGCTACAGCCCAAAACGTCCCAAATTCTAACTCTGTCGTTTTTCGACAATCTCCCAAAATCTAAAATGGCGTCTCGCATCTAAACGAAGACAGATATGAACAAGCCGTTTCTTTCAGTGAATTTGTCTCACTCTTAGCTTTCAAACGAGCTATGGCACGACAAAATCCATCCACTAGAAGCAAAATTGGAAGTTTGGTGCCGGGAGGGGGGGCGACGTCAGCGAAAATTTTTTCTCGCCGATTGACTTGAAACTCACCATACAGATAGAGAATTTCAGGCTGATTCCAAATCTGAAATTCGTTTTCCAATCCGATGCTTTGTTTTGAAGCTACAGCCCAAAACGTCCCAAATTCTAACTCTGTCGTTTTTCGCCAATGTCCCAAAATCTTAAATGGCGTCTCACACCTAAACGAAGACAGATAGGAACAAGCCGATTCTTTCAGTGAATGTGTCTCACTCTTAGCTTTCAAACGAGCTATTGCACGACTTTCTACGATCACTGGAAGCAAAATTGGAAGTTTGGTGCGGGGGGGGTGTCAGCGAACAGTCTTTCCGATTGCTGTCAACGATGGGAGCGGCCAACCTGGCCGGCACACCACGCCAGCCTGGCCGGCACACCACGACAGACCTCTGTCGTTCCAGAGGGGGGGGACGTCAGCGACTTTTTTCGATGGCGGCCATCTTGCGCGGTCCAGTGGTGGAGTTTTACTTACTACTTTCAAAATTGAAAATCATTGTTGGTAGGCATGTTTAATGATTGGAAAGCTTATATGCATTGTCAAAATACATCGATTATCATTATTGAACCAAAAATACGCAATTACAATATCTTAAAAACTTGCATTGATGATTCATGCAAACTCAGATGGGCAAACAGGGCTAGTCAATGTCCGAAAGATATGTGGAATATTGTGAATGAAATCAGAGGTACAAAATATTCCAAAAGCTCATGCATCGACTCACTGATTTCTCAATTCCCTAACCCAGTCCAAGCAGCTGAAGACATTAACTCCCTCTTCATATCTTCTCAAAGCATTCGCCCAAATTGTGACTCTATATGCCTACAAGATAAGTACGATTGGTCCCCATCCGTATGTACTGATGATGTTTACAAGTGTCTACACTCGCTTAAATCGAATAAGGCCCCCGGTTTGGATGGTGTACCTACTGTGCTATATAAGGAAGCAGCTCATATATTGGCTGAGCCTCTCACTAACATTATTAAGACATCTATAATGTCGAGGAAATTTCCACAGTCATAGAAACACAGTCGTGTAGTGCCTGTCCCAAAATCTAGCCCGCCATTGATTGAAGAATTACGCCCTATTTCCCTTCTCCCTGTTCCCGCAAAGGTTTGCGAAAGGTTGATTCTCAACTCTGGTGTTTTACCACTCTTCCGGAATAGTTTTGGGCCTTATCAGTTTGGAGGTATAAAGTCCTCATCGACCACATCTGCACTTATATGTATGCACGATATCATAACAGCAACCTTGGACAAGAAAGAGACGATGGGTGTTGTCGCACTTGCCTACGATTTCAGTAAGGCATTCGATACTCTTGGTCACGATATTATCCTCAAAACGCTGATCTCTAATGGTTTCCCTTCTGGTTTCTGTCTTTGGGTCCGTGACTATCTGACATGTCGTTTTCAATCAGTCAAGCTCAATCAGTGTGTAAGTTCAGAACAACCTGTTATTTCTGGTATACCTCAGGGTTCAGTCTTCGGGCCTTATCTGTTTAATGCTGTTGTCGGAAGTTTGCTCCCAAAGTTCGCAAACAGCGTTATAATCAAGTACGTCGACGATTGCACGGTGATTATCCCTATTCATGCCGAATCAATCTCATCTTACAAAGAAGAGCATACTCACTTGATTAATTGGTCCATGTCAGCTGGGTTGGAAATCAACATGCGGAAAAGCAAACTTTTATGGTTTCCAAAGATGACTACATGCCCCCGTCCTGTAATTCCTGATATCTCATCAGTTGATAGCCTTAAAATCCTGGGAGTTGTCTTATCCTCTGATTTGAAGTGGCACAACCATGTTGATTTTGTAATCAGAACCGCGTCACGTCGATTGTACGCTCTCCGTGTTCTCCGTCCATTTCTGAACTCTTCACACCTGGCTTCTGTTTATAAAGGACTAATACTATCTGTGATAGAATATTGCTCTCCCCTATTGATTGGGATGTCAACTGGTGACAAGAATGCTCTTGATCGACTCCAACGTAGAGCTCATCGTATTGTATGTGGTTCCGATTGTGAATGTGACATTTTTGATGACCTGGAAGGAAGGCGTATACAAGCATCTTTGAAGCTTCTACATAAGATAGTCTCCAACAACGATCATCCCTTGCACTCTATGTGTCCTGAGAGAATCCCCCGATCTGGTAGATTTGTGCAACCTTTTTGTCGAACTACTCGAAGGAGGAACTCCTTTTTTCCTGCTGTTTCCATCATTGAAAACAATACATTTATAGATTGAAGATCAGCTACATGTATATGTGATAATTTTTTTTGTGTAACTTATGTAGTCCTGTCTTTGCATTTGTGTGGAACTGTGAAACTATGTGACTTCATCAATCATGACTTAGATGCTCTTACGGCGTACTCTGTGCAACGTCATAACTTTCATCCATTCTGTTTTAGTAACGTGTAAAAATTTGATTGACGTGTATTTACTTATGTCTTTGTATGATTTTCATTTTTTTGAATATAAACATTACTCTCTCTCTCTCATGAATAAATCTCGGTTGAACATTGATGATAAATTCGCATTGATAAAATAAAGATTATATAAAATTGAAAATCATTGTTGGTAGGCATGTTTAATGATTGGAAAGCTTATATGCATTGTCAAAATACATCGATTATCATTATTGAACCAAAAATACGCAATTACAATATCTTAAAAACTTGCATTGATGATTCATGAATAAATCTCGGTTGAACATTGATGATAAATTCGCATTGATAAAATAAAGATTATATAAAATTGAAAATCATTGTTGGTAAGCATGTTTAATGATTGGAAAGCTTATATGCATTGTCAAAATACATCGATTATCATTATTGAACCAAAAATACGCAATTATAATACCTTAAAACTTGCATTGATGATTCATGCATAAATCCCGGTTGAACATTGATGATAAATTCGCATTGATAAAATAGAGATTATTCTTTTCAATTCTTACAGTATTCCGGGTTGAAAAAACCGAGATAGTTTATCTAATATATGACTGATTGTGACAAATTTTACAAATATTAGATAATTGTTTTGTAAAACAATCAAAAACTGCATATTTGATATTTTTTAATAATTTTTGATACATCTTTGACTATTATTTGACAAATATTATCATAATCACCTAAATGTTCATATTTGAAACATTTTACAAATATTTATAAATTAATTTGTCGATGTAACAAAAATATTCCTGCATACTTATGTAATTGTTAGCATTAATCAGTGCAGTAAGCGGACTTCTGAAATCATCTGTTTAGCTATATGATAACAATGTTTACGTCAAATGATTGAAAAATCACAACTTTTTATCACTAGCCAGCAGCTGGTGTCAAAACGGAACCGAATCTCCAAGACAAACACGTGAACAATGGAATTGAACTTGAACAGTGTAACTTGCACTAGCGAAGTCGATGAACATGGAGTTTGATTTCACAGACAAGCACAATAGCAGCACCCATATTCCCCATACTTCATTAATAATTGCAGCTCTACATTAATATGAGCGTTTGTTTCTTCCTTGCCGCCTTCAGTCGAGGACTTCTGTATAATACGATCGAGTGACGTCATAACAACATCAATCTTGCCTTACACGTAGGATCATTGTTTTATAGAGTGACTCACGCATAGAGTGCGCGTGTCCTCGACGTCTTTGGCGCGCATTGACGTACTTTGCGTTTCTTTTAACAATGCGTGACCTTACTGTCTGGCCATACTGCTGCGCTCGTTTCGATGCGGGCACGAAGACCGTAAATCGATGTCAATTTTGCGCTTTATTACAGTAAGTCCATGTTTGTAAACAAGTCCATGTTAACATGGACTTGCTTTTCGAATTAATCAATCCAATTTTATAAACAAGTCAAGAACTGCAATTAATGAAGAGAGAAGAGTACTTCCTGAAGGTTTTGTGACAAAATCTAGTGTATATACGAAGAAACACACTATACAATTGTTTTTTTCTGTAAACAGTAACTCAATGTTCGTGTGAAAATTTGAATATTTCTTTTAATAAGTTAAATGCCATATACAATATTATTTCTTGATTTAAAATTTCGATATCATTTTAACTTTTTACCTAAATTTTCCAGTAGACCTTCTAGCAACCATTTAAAGAGATAAAAGCAATTTACACACAAAGACTTCAATCAACTAAGACTGCATTCATCCTAAGACCCTTACCAATGTGCATACCTGAAAGCAATAGGGTATGTCCGATACTGCATTCAAACATATATAACATTCATCATTACTACAGGCTTTGTCCACGCAAGAATGGATATGGCAAAAAACCCTATCTAAATTAATACCATTGAAAGACTTAAAAGCAACTTACATCCGAAGCTAGTCAATAAGTTAAGTAGTGCCGCGATACAGCTGATCTTCATTCGACATGGATATGTTTAATGCATCTCGTGTGCAGGGCAATGAAATGAATTGTTGGAAAAACTGCTAGCTCATGACAACATTCTTTCCTGCATGAAGTAGTTACTCGCATGACGTAGCCAAGAGTTTCTATGTATTTCAAGGAAGTAGAAGTAGAAGTAGATGATTTATATTGAGAATGAAAATCATTAACAAAACACTTGATGAATACACTTTGGAAACAATGTACGATTGATAAATTACATGTACGAGTATAGTATGAAAGAGTACTTTGTCCTATAGGCATATAGTACACTTGGGTACTTGGGTATACTTCAATAAAATATCAAAAAATAGAAATAAGAAAGCAAAGTTCTACTGAACAGGAATGCCTTCAAATAATGCACATGTATAAGGTACAAACGAATTAAAACGTCTAGATGTTGCACTGTAGGGTTGAAGATAACGACCGGATCGACAGGATTAGGATGGGCCCTAATCTGTCAAAAATCGATCGATCCTAGGAATACACGTAGTAAGGCCTACCTTATTATTTCATTCATCCTACACACCAGAACGCAAAACCACAAGGCCATGTCGAGTATGAAAAGAAGGCTGGATTGGTACTACTATTAACCTATACACCAGAAAGCAGTAGCGTTTGTCCGATACTAAGATCTCTTCTCCCTTACCGAAACCTTCAGCACAGATCTTTCTATCGCTCGTCATGTAGTAATTAAAACCACAGTGTAGTACCATTAGAATTCTAGAGGTCACCTGTATAAGTGCTGTTACACATCTTTCGAATGCAGTTATCAACATACAGGGTAGCGTTCATGGAGCTTATGCTTTATCGCAGCAAAACTGTTGGTTGGCTTACATATATAGATAGACTACACAAATCATGGGCTCGCGTGGTCGAAATTACCAGCTCATGAAGATATTCTTCTCTTCACAGTGACTAAATCCACCACGTCTTTTGCGTGCAATCGTGTATAGTATATAGATAGGCCTCCCGTTTGCTATCGCTTACGCTTTATCGCAGCAAAACTGTTTTGATAGGCCTACATATATAGGTAGACTACACAAATCATGGGCTCGCGTGGTCCATTGGTTGTCAAGAAGCTGAAGTAGTCAATGTCGCTATAGACCTTAGTACCTAACTACAATTAGTCCTCTTTTGGACATGGATATGTTTTACGCATCCTGTGTGTAGCGCAATGGAATAAGTGAGTAGAAGAATTACCAGCTCATGAAGATATTCTTTCTTGCATGAAAAAGTGTAGATATTGCTTTTATTCAAATGACGTAGCATAAATAATTTTATTTGCCTACAAATCGATAGATCCATGTAATGCCAAACCTGGATATTTCAATCATCTTACACACCTGAACGCAAAAGCGTATGTCCATGTCGAATATGAAACACTGGATTAAGGTCAGTCCAACATTAGTATATTTCAGTCACCTCATACACACCAGAACGCAAAAGCGTATGTCCATGTCTGATGATAGATCTATGAAACATTAATCATGACTACAGCGTCAGTTCAAATTACCAATGATTGTATTCCAATAGGTCACATGTAGAAGGATTGAGGCACCGTATTTAACAATATGCAGGATAGCGTTCATGGTGCAAATGATCGAACGATGCTATTCGAGATGATTGTAGTCTGTTTTTTGACTGTACTCTGTCGTTTTTCGACAATCTCCCAAAATCTAAAATGGCGTCTCGCATCTAAACGAAGACAGATATGAACAAGCCGATTCTTTCAGTGAATTTTTCTCACTCTTAGCTTTCAAACGAGCTATGGCACGACAAAATCCGTCCACTGGAAGCCAAAATCGAAGCGAGCTGTCCAGAGGGGGGGGGACGTCAGCGAAAATTTTTTCTCGCCGATTGACTTGAAACTCACCATACAGATAGAGAATTTCACGCTGATTCCAAATCTGAAATCCGTTTTCCCATCCGATGCTTTGTTTTGAAGCTACAGCCCAAAACGTCCAAAATTCTAACTCTGTCGTTTTTCGCCAATCTCCCAAAACCTGAAATGGCGTCTCACATCTAAACGAAGACAGATATGAACAAGCCGATTCTTTCAGTGAATTTGTCTCACTCTTAGCTTTCAAACGAGCTATTGCACGACTTTCTACGATCACTGGAAGCAAAATTGGAAGTTTGGTGCGGGGGGGCGTCAGCGAACAGTCTTTCCGATTGCTGTCAACGATGGGAGCGGCCAACCTGGCCGGCACACCACGCCAGCCTGGCCGGCACACCACGACAGACCTCTGTCGTTCCAGAGGGGGGGGACGTCAGCGACTTTTTCGATGGCGGCCATCTTGCGCGGTCCAGTGGTGGAGTTTTACTTACTACTTTCAAAATTGAAAATCATTGTTGGTAGGCATGTTTAATGATTGGAAAGCTTATATGCATTGTCAAAATACATCGATTATCATTATTGAACCAAAAATACGCAATTACAATATCTTAAAAACTTGCATTGATGATTCATGAATAAATCTCGGTTGAACATTGATGATAAATTCGCATTGATAAAATAAAGATTATATAAAATTGAAAATCATTGTTGGTAAGCATGTTTAATGATTGGAAAGCTTATATGCATTGTCAAAATACATCGATTATCATTATTGAACCAAAAATACGCAATTATAATACCTTAAAACTTGCATTGATGATTCATGCATAAATTCTGGTTGAACATTGATGATAAATTCGCATTGATAAAATAGAGATTATTCTTTTCAATTCTTACAGTATTCCGGGTTGAAAAAACCGAGATAGTTTATCTAATATATGACTGATTGTGACAAATTTTACAAATATTAGATAATTGTTTTGTAAAACAATCAAAAACTGCATATTTGATATTTTTTAATAATTTTTGATACATCTTTGACTATTATTTGACAAATATTATCATAATCACCTAAATGTTCATATTTGAAACATTTTACAAATATTTATAAATTAATTTGTCGATGTAACAAAAATATTCCTGCATACTTATGTAATTGTTAGCATTAATCAGTGCAGTAAGCGGACTTCTGAAATCATCTGTTTAGCTATATGATAACAATGTTTACGTCAAATGATTGAAAAATCACAACTTTTTATCACTAGCCAGCAGCTGGTGTCAAAACGGAACCGAATCTCCAAGACAAACACGTGAACAATGGAATTGAACTTGAACAGTGTAACTTGCACTAGCGAAGTCGATGAACATGCAGTTTGATTTCACAGACAAGCACAATAGCAGCACCCATATTTCCCATACTTCATTAATAATTGCAGCTCTACATTAATATGAGCGTTTGTTTCTTCCTTGCCGCCTTCAGTCGAGGACTTCTGTATAATACGATCGAGTGACGTCATAACAACATCAATCTTGCCTTACACGTAGGATCATTGTTTTATAGAGTGACTCACGCATAGAGTGCGCGTGTCCTCGACGTCTTTGGCGCGCATTGACGTACTTTGCGTTTCTTTTAACAATGCGTGACCTTACTGTCTGGCCATACTGCTGCGCTCGTTTCGATGCGGGCACGAAGACCGTAAATCCATGTCAATTTTGCGCTTTATTACAGTAAGTCCATGTTTGTAAACAAGTCCATGTTAACATGGACTTGCTTTTCGAATTAATCAATCCAATTTTATAAACAAGTAAAGAACTGCAATTAATGAAGAGAGAAGAGTACTTCCTGAAGGTTTTGTGACAAAATCTAGTGTATATACGAAGAAACACACTATACAATTGTTTTTTTCTGTAAACAGTAACTCAATGTTCGTGTGAAAATTTGAATATTTCTTTTAATAAGTTAAATGCCATATACAATATTATTTCTTGATTTAAAATTTCGATATCATTTTAACTTTTTACCTAAATTTTCCAGTAGACCTTCTAGCAACCATTTAAAGAGATAAAAGCAATTTACACACAAAGACTTCAATCAACTAAGACTGCATTCATCCTAAGACCCTTACCAATGTGCATACCTGAAAGCAATAGGGTATGTCCGATACTGCATTCAAACATATATAACATTCATCATTACTACAGGCTTTGTCCACGCAAGAATGGATATGGCAAAAAACCCTATCTAAATTAATACCATTGAAAGACTTAAAAGCAACTTACATCCGAAGCTAGTCAATAAGTTAAGTAGTGCCGCGATACAGCTGATCTTCATTCGACATGGATATGTTTAATGCATCTCGTGTGCAGGGCAATGAAATGAATTGTTGGAAAAACTGCTAGCTCATGACAACATTCTTTCCTGCATGAAGTAGTTACTCGCATGACGTAGCCAAGAGTTTCTATGTATTTCAAGGAAGTAGAAGTAGAAGTAGATGATTTATATTGAGAATGAAAATCATTAACAAAACACTTGATGAATACACTTTGGAAACAATGTACGATTGATAAATTACATGTACGAGTATAGTATGAAAGAGTACTTTGTCCTATAGGCATATAGTACACTTGGGTACTTGGGTATACTTCAATAAAATATCAAAAAATAGAAATAAGAAAGCAAAGTTCTACTGAACAGGAATGCCTTCAAATAATGCACATGTATAAGGTACAAACGAATTAAAACGTCTAGATGTTGCACTGTAGGGTTGAAGATAACGACCGGATCGACAGGATTAGGATGGGCCCTAATCTGTCAAAAATCGATCGATCCTAGGAATACACGTAGTAAGGCCTACCTTATTATTTCATTCATCCTACACACCAGAACGCAAAACCACAAGGCCATGTCGAGTATGAAAAGAAGGCTGGATTGGTACTACTATTAACCTATACACCAGAAAGCAGTAGCGTTTGTCCGATACTAAGATCTCTTCTCCCTTACCGAAACCTTCAGCACAGATCTTTCTATCGCTCGTCATGTAGTAATTAAAACCACAGTGTAGTACCATTAGAATTCTAGAGGTCACCTGTATAAGTGCAGTTACACATCTTTCGAATGCAGTTATCAACATACAGGGTAGCGTTCATGGAGCTTATGCTTTATCGCAGCAAAACTGTTGGTTGGCTTACATATATAGATAGACTACACAAATCATGGGCTCGCGTGGTCGAAATTACCAGCTCATGAAGATATTCTTCTCTTCACAGTGACTAAATCCACCACGTCTTTTGCGTGCAATCGTGTATAGTATATAGATAGGCCTCCCGTTTGCTATCGCTTACGCTTTATCGCAGCAAAACTGTTTTGATAGGCCTACATATATAGGTAGACTACACAAATCATGGGCTCGCGTGGTCCATTGGTTGTCAAGAAGCTGAAGTAGTCAATGTCGCTATAGACCTTAGTACCTAACTACAATTAGTCCTCTTTTGGACATGGATATGTTTTACGCATCCTGTGTGTAGCGCAATGGAATAAGTGAGTAGAAGAATTACCAGCTCATGAATATATTCTTTCTTGCATGAAAAAGTGTAGATATTGCTTTTATTCAAATGACGTAGCATAAATAATTTTATTTGCCTACAAATCGATAGATCCATGTAATGCCAAACCTGGATATTTCAATCATCTTACACACCTGAACGCAAAAGCGTATGTCCATGTCGAATATGAAACACTGGATTAAGGTCAGTCCAACATTAGTATATTTCAGTCACCTCATACACACCAGAACGCAAAAGCGTATGTCCATGTCTGATGATAGATCTATGAAACATTAATCATGACTACAGCGTCAGTTCAAATTACCAATGATTGTATTCCAATAGGTCACATGTAGAAGGATTGAGGCACCGTATTTAACAATATGCAGGATAGCGTTCATGGTGCAAATGATCGAACGATGCTATTCGAGATGATTGTAGTCTGTTTTTTGACTGTACTCTGTCGTTTTTCGACAATCTCCCAAAATCTAAAATGGCGTCTCGCATCTAAACGAAGACAGATATGAACAAGCCGTTTCTTTCAGTGAATTTGTCTCACTCTTAGCTTTCAAACGAGCTATGGCACGACAAAATCCATCCACTAGAAGCAAAATTGGAAGTTTGGTGCCGGGAGGGGGGGGCGACGTCAGCGAAAATTTTTTCTCGACGATTGACTTGAAACTCACCATGTTGGTAGAGAATTTGACGCTGAATCCAAATCTGAAATCCGTTTTCCCATCCGATGCTTTGTTTTGAAGCTACAGCCCAAAACGTCCAAAATTCTAACTCTTGTCGTTTTTCGCCAATCTCCCAAAATCTGAAATGGCGTCTCACATCTAAACGAAGACAGATATGAACAAGCCGATTCTTTCAGTGAATTTGTCTCACTCTTAGCTTTCAAACGAGCTATTGCACGACTTTCTACGATCACTGGAAGCAAAATTGGAAGTTTGGTACGGGGGGCGTCAGCGAACAGTCTTTCCGATTGCTGTCAACGATGGGAGCGGCCAACCTGGCCGGCACACCACGCCAGCCTGGCCGGCACACCACGACAGACCTCTGTCGTTCCAGAGGGGGGGGGACGTCAGCGACTTTTTCGATGGCGGCCATCTTGCGCGGTCCAGTGGTGGAGTTTTACTTACTACTTTCAAAATTGAAAATCATTGTTGGTAGGCATGTTTAATGATTGGAAAGCTTATATGCATTGTCAAAATACATCGATTATCATTATTGAACCAAAAATACGCAATTACAATATCTTAAAAACTTGCATTGATGATTCATGAATAAATCTCGGTTGAACATTGATGATAAATTCGCATTGATAAAATAAAGATTATATAAAATTGAAAATCATTGTTGGTAAGCATGTTTAATGATTGGAAAGCTTATATGCATTGTCAAAATACATCGATTATCATTATTGAACCAAAAATACGCAATTATAATACCTTAAAACTTGCATTGATGATTCATGCATAAATCCCGGTTGAACATTGATGATAAATTCGCATTGATAAAATAGAGATTATTCTTTTCAATTCTTACAGTATTCCGGGTTGAAAAAACCGAGATAGTTTATCTAATATATGACTGATTGTGACAAATTTTACAAATATTAGATAATTGTTTTGTAAAACAATCAAAAACTGCATATTTGATATTTTTTAATAATTTTTGATACATCTTTGACTATTATTTGACAAATATTATCATAATCACCTAAATGTTCATATCTGAAACATTTTACAAATATTTATAAATTAATTTGTCGATGTAACAAAAATATTCCTGCATACTTATGTAATTGTCAGCATTAATCAGTGCAGTAAGCGGACTTCTGAAATCATCTGTTTAGCTATATGATAACAATGTTTACGTCAAATGATTGAAAAATCACAACTTTTTATCACTAGCCAGCAGCTGGTGTCAAAACGGAACCGAATCTCCAAGACAAACACGTGAACAATGGAATTGAACTTGAACAGTGTAACTTGCACTAGCGAAGTCGATGAACATGCAGTTTGATTTCACAGACAAGCACAATAGCAGCACCCATATTTCCCATACTTCATTAATAATTGCAGCTCTACATTAATATGAGCGTTTGTTTCTTCCTTGCCGCCTTCAGTCGAGGACTTCTGTATAATACGATCGAGTGACGTCATAACAACATCAATCTTGCCTTACACGTAGGATCATTGTTTTATAGAGTAACTCACGCATAGAGTGCGCGTGTCCTCGACGTCTTTGGCGCGCATTGACGTACTTTGCGTTTCTTTTAACAATGCGTGACCTTACTGTCTGGCCATACTGCTGCGCTCGTTTCGATGCGGGCACGAAGACCGTAAATCCATGTCAATTTTGCGCTTTATTACAGTAAGTCCATGTTTGTAAACAAGTCCATGTTAACATGGACTTGCTTTTCGAATTAATCAATCCAATTTTATAAACAAGTAAAGAACTGCAATTAATGAAGAGAGAAGAGTACTTCCTGAAGGTTTTGTGACAAAATCTAGTGTATATACGAAGAAACACACTATACAATTGTTTTTTTCTGTAAACAGTCAAAAAATAGCCGTAGTTGGAATAAATTGCAAGATTTGATATTAAGGTTTCATTTAAGTCTTAAACTTCCATTAAGCACATTGGTGAAGTTTTATAGAAATTGATGCAAGTTAAGTGGTGCAATTCTTACTTTTTCTACCATGAATTTATTTAAAGCCACTTGATTTTTAACACACTTGAAATGAGCTAAACGCATTATAAATATAAATATATTCAAAGAATTAAACTGTCAGCTGACTAAGCTGTTTCTATAATTACCATGATTTCAATTGCTCACAAATTTTCCTGAGTGAAATAATTTTCTAAAAGTTGATATAATGACATCGAAGTAATAGGGAACTGACTCCAAAAAAGCATTAAATATCATGGCATTCATACGGAAAAGTGATGAGTGATGGATGGCTACTTTGTCGAAGTCATGATGAAAATGACACGGAAATATATTTTTAGCATCATGCTACTATCTAAAGAAAAAGGATTTATTTTGCATGACGCCACATTGAAGCCCATTCAGAAATACTGTGCCTAGGTAATTTGAAAAATATACTATCAGTCAAACTGGAAAATGTATGTGCAACAGCTGTCTTAGACTGCTTTGCTACAATCTGCAACAGCCAATTCCCATCTCAGCTGACAGAAGCGAAAGAACTTTCAAATACTAGTCCATCACTATAATTACTCTATGTTGATGTTGAAGGGAAACAAGGAGTATTTCCTTCCCTGTACATAATGCTGTGTCTCTGCATTCCTCTATGCTCATGTTAAAGCCCTGTATTCTTCCCATTACGGTCTGGGATTTACTACAAAGAACTTGTTCTTTGGTCTTTGCATGATCTAGCTGATCATAGTTGGAAACCCTTACAGTGGCGTCGCGCAGAGCGATTAGCAGCTTTGGGTTGTTGGACGTCGTGTGTAATAAGTGCCTAACACAAGTGGCACCGGTGGCCTTGTGCACTTTATGTACACGTTGGACTTTGTGAGTACCAGACATACGTGGTACGTGTTGGTGACGCCAGACATACGTGGTGTCGAAGGAAGGGCTAAAACACATTCACCCCTCTGCCGACGCGCAGCTCGCCTGAGAGCCGTCGGTCTTCCAAAACAGCCAGCTTCACTGACGCACAGCTCGCCTGAGAGCCGTCAGTTCTTCACAAATCCAATCCTTCACAAGATTAAGCTTCTCTCTGTCTGTTTATTCTATTTCTACTCTCCTAAATCTGCCTTCTCATAGGAACCTAGGGACCTAAGTTTCAGCATGGAGAACGCCAACGCTCTGGAGAAGATAGACGTAGCAGATCCAAAAGGAGTCGAGAACTGGCACGAGCGGTTCCACCAGTACGTGCTCACCAACGACAAGATCGACCCTAAGAATGAGACGGCCTTCTACATCACCATGATTGGCAAGGACGCCTACGACCTGTTAAAGGACCTAGCCCTCCCAGACGCCCCTGGGTCGAAGACTGTCACGGAGCTACAGACACTTCTCCTCAACTTCCTGAGGCCGGTGCAGTTCGAAGCGACAGAACGAGCGGTGTTCCACAACATTATCCGACGCCCAGACCAGCACCTACGACAGTTCCTTCTTCAACTACAGCGTCAAGCTGCGAGGTGCAACTTCGGTACTGAGCTCAACACTCAACTTCGGGACCGTATCGTCGCCGGAGTCAATGACCAGGAGATCCAGAAGCGCCTACTACGAGAGCCATCGTTGACCTACACCAGAGCGAAGAGCATCCTGGAGGACTGGGATGATGTTAACAATGCGCTTTCAAGCCAGCTCACCCAAGTCCACTTCACCAAGCCGAACCAACGGGCCGCACTGGGCCCTCAGCGGAACCAACTACGTTCAAGGTCACAGAAGAAACAGTTCCAATACTGTCACTCTCATTCACCACCTGCACCTTCAAGGACCTTCAATCAGAAAGCACGGTCTGGGATTTACTACAAAGAACTTGTTCTTTGGTCTTTGCATGATCTAGCTGATCATAGTTGGAAACCCTTACAGTGGCACAGTATGATCAGTCATTATTTCTTTAATATTGCTTTTCTTGTTCTGAAGTAGGCACTAGGTAATCTTTTGTGCTTTTTCTATTGGTAATGCAAGAGTTAGGTCAGTATAAGTTGTTGCACGTCACGATGAAATGAACGAATAACATTCTTATTATCTAAAATATAATCAGTCTGAACTATTCTATGAGGCGGAGATCGAAGCTGAATGTCTTGTGAATCCACATAAAGCGAATACGTTAACAAAGTTTGAGCTCAATCGGTTTTGGGCTCTCCGTCGGGGCACTCCGAACATGATTACAGACATCTTGACACCGCTTTGGGACAACGCTGATGAGCGCTGTATTTACGTTTGAAGGTCGAAGAAAGTCAATAACTCGTCAGAAAGACGTACTTGACTTGATGTATTAGAATGACCACACATACAGCGTTTATGTATTCATAGCACTATTTTTTTCCTAAGTAGGCTACTATCATTCAAGTACTATGTATGGTCAATTTCCCGTGCCGCTACACTCATGTGTTTAGCTCAATTTGATGGGATGTCTTATATTTGGGGTTGATAGTTAACTAAAATTCTGTCGGCAGAACTGAACGGATTTAGTTTCCTGGTGATAGAATTTTGGTTCATGAATAGCCCCTTTGAAAGTGAATAAGCGGGTTTAGAATTCTAGAATGGCCTCAAACTAGATCATTCATCGGTAGTCAGTGTATTTGTATCGGAGTGTAGTGCTCCACTCTGGTGCACTTGGGAGTAATGATACAACGACTGACAATCTGAGCCCAGTTTCGCTACCTCTTTATAGGAGCAGCGAAGAAGGGACGATCTAGCGGGTAGGCCTAGGTCGACACGTGTTAGTCTTCAGAGTGCAAGTTATGACTACGGCGCACTAGATATGCAATTCGGAATTCAGCAGGGAGATCCTTCCAGTCCTGCATTATTTTCCTTTGATCCATTCTACCGCCAAGATTCATTGATCTGAGCTGTATTGTCTATGATGAACCAATGAAAAGCAATTGCTGTTGACCCGCTTATTGGAGAAACGCAATCATCTCGATTTTCATACAGCTTCCGGGTTGATGAGGAATGGCTTTGCATAGCCCAAACTGCACAAGTTCTACACTCTTGTGCAGTGATGACAGCCATTTATCAGCACTTGATTCAATGATTTTCTGATAGTTAGTCAAGATTTTCCAATGACGATTTAACCCATAATTGGTGCACAAAACAACCTTTCAGTCACATTTGGGACTGTGTTGTTCGACGAGTTCGTGATGTCTCACATTCTGCATAATTATCATAATTGTTTTCAACAGCTCCGTTAATGATGCTGGCATAGAATTACTAATATTTTGGTGTCAGTAGCGCGGCTTGATGCCTAGCCTAATTCTATGTTGTCTTGGGGGATGAAACCAAATTCGAAATAGGTAAACTCAGTTATTATACTTATTATCTATAGCCTATGGATGGCAATATGTGGTTTCTTTAATATTTGGCTAGGAAGAACTAGCTCTATCTCAAAATCAAATGCCTTTTCGATAAAATAGGTGCTATTTTCTATAGCTAACAGATGCTATTTTAATGCCAATACATGATAGGACTCCGACTCGAAAACATTGTCTCGAAAAACATAACATCTTGGGGAATCATCGCAAATATTTACAAGCAATGCCTTTGGGTCGATCCTGTAATGAATGAAAGCTTAACTTTGTTACGTAAGATATAATTCATAAGTAAGTAACCTTTTATTTATCGGCCTATCCTTGAAAACGCACTTTCATAGGCACTTAAAACGGTATTTCTCAATTGCAGCATGCTACGCAGATCTCAACGTACATGAAAACTATAAGTCTAGCAGAATATTTCAAAAAATCTGATTTTTTTAATCACTGACATATTTATCCTACAGATCCAAACTGTGTAATTAGGACTATCATTTCGTCAGACCAAACCTCCCTTGGCTACTCAACAGAGGCTGTTGTGCAGCTCTAGAGTCAGTGATTGTATTCGAACTCCTGTAGCACCGGAGCGGAGTTTTTCAACTCCGATACAAATAGACTGACTTCCAATAGGAGCAAAAGAGCATCGATTTGGTTTTAATTGAATTACGCAATATTTCAAAAGTACCAATGCAAAGTCACCACTTCTAACGAAGTCTTCTGTTACGTTTAATAATCAGCATTTTGTGCGTAGACTAACCGTAGTTAATACAGCCAACCATTCAGCAAACACGTTTATAAATGGAAATACTAAGGTAGAAAATGTACATCTACCTGAGAAAACACGCTTTAATGAGACAGGCGTAATTATGTGGAACTTCATTTCAGATTTCAATGTCTACAATTTGAAACATATATAAATGTGATACGTATTAACGATTTACGATCTTAGAGTCAGATTTTATTCCAATCATCTCAGATCTGCCGGACCACCCTCATATTTTCTTGCAGTCAGCGTGTGAACTTCATCGAAAAAAATTAGATCCCGAAGATGACTTTTAGAGGTCATGCATAGTTCCTCATGTCCATCCATAAAAAGCATCATAAGTCTTTCGTAAAAAAAAGTCATAGGCTATTTCGGAGATCATTGTAGCCTCATTGCTTTAAATTTTTGTAGAGTTGTTGTTTTGTAGTTGAACTCAGTAGGAAATCAACTGATCGATCACAGATTTCACCAGATGAGAATAAACATGCGTGAAATTACTTCCCATCATTCATTTCCTCAGTTGTTGATAAGTCTAGATGGGTGATGAACTTGACTGATAGGGCTCTGAATGAATCAAAGCTTGAAGTCCTAAAAAAGAACGTCCCCAAAACAGTAACTTAAATGTAAATATAATCAGTGAAGTTGAAAATGCCAGCAAGCAGAATACTGTGTTATTCGTCAGAATCATCAGAACTCGGTTAAGTATCATCTGCCACACGTGCTGGTTGAAAATGATGAAGCGTGATTGTATTCAGTTTTGTCCTGCAGATGTTGATGAAAACAGAGCACGTGTAAATGCGTGCAGCGAACATTGATATTAGAAAGAATAATCACTTTTTGTTACGCATGACACGCAGAGGCAACCTTGTTAGAATGTTGTTGAAAAAGAATTAGACTTATTTTCTGAAAGGTGGTTAACATACTCATTTATAACTTGTCGTTTGAGAGGAAGCATTTTTGGTGTTGCAAATTAGCGTACGCGATCTTCTGAAACTAAAATGACGAAGTCGATCAGTCGCAAGCAAGTTCTACTCATACCCTAATTTAATTCCTTAGCGGTGTACCTGATGTCAGAAGTCTCTATGTTGGCTACGACGTACGAGCCGCTTGAGTTAAGGCTATTACACAAACCGCTCTGAGACTTTCACTGGCTATGGAAAATTTATAAATAGACACTAAGAGAAAACAATGGTCTTGGAGTGATGCCGCTGGGGGAATGCATCAATATTGCCAAGAGTAAGATTTAGGATGCCCAGGGAGGGATTCGAACCCTCTTCTCCAAAACCATTGTAAGCATTTTGAATACAGATGAATTGATTGAAGTGATGAGTAATAGAATTCAGAAGGTTAGTATGAGGAGAAATGAAATTGAGTCGGACGTTCACAGGGCATTTGAATTCAAGCTTGGGTAAAATAATTTTTCAGAAAGATACAATTGTTGTGAATCGCATTTTGTAGAAAATCAAAGAGCGGTGTTCATATAAATATGAAATGTTTGGGTGATTGCGAAAAGGTTTCATCCACGAGAGTAGCAATGCGCATATGCTTGTATCCTGAAAAGAGAAGAAGAAGCGGAAAATATCTATCTCAAAATCAAATGCCTTTTCGATAAAATAGGTGCTATTTTCTATAGCTAACAGATGCTATTTTAATGCCAATACATGATAGGACTCCGACTCGAAAACATTGTCTCGAAAAACATAACATCTTGGGGAATCATCGCAAATATTTACAAGCAATGCCTTTGGGTCGATCCTGTAATGAATGAAAGCTTAACTTTGTTACGTAAGATATAATTCATAAGTAAGTAACCTTTTATTTATAGGCCTATCCTTGAAAACTCACTTTCATAGGCACTTAAAACGGTATTTCTCAATTGCAGCATGCTACGCAGATCTCAACGTACATGAAAACTATAAGTCTAGCAGAATATTTCAAAAAATCTGATTTTTTTAATCACTGACATATTTATCCTACAGATCCAAACTGTGTAATTAGGACTATCATTTCGTCAGACCAAACCTCCCTTGGCTACTCAACAGAGGCTGTTGTGCAGCTCTAGAGTCAGTGATTGTATTCGAACTCCTGTAGCACCGGAGCGGAGTTTTTCAACTCCGATACAAATAGACTGACTTCCAATAGGAGCAAAAGAGCATCGATTTGGTTTTAATTGAATTACGCAATATTTCAAAAGTACCAATGCAAAGTCACCACTTCTAACGAAGTCTTCTGTTACGTTTAATAATCAGCATTTTGTGCGTAGACTAACCGTAGTTAATACAGCCAACCATTCAGCAAACACGTTTATAAATGGAAATACTAAGGTAGAAAATGTACATCTACCTGAGAAAACACGCTTTAATGAGACAGGCGTAATTATGTGGAACTTCATTTCAGATTTCAATGTCTACAATTTGAAACATATATAAATGTGATACGTATTAACGATTTACGATCTTAGAGTCAGATTTTATTCCAATCATCTCAGATCTGCCGGACCACCCTCATATTTTCTTGCAGTCAGCGTGTGAACTTCATCGAAAAAAATTAGATCCCGAAGATGACTTTTAGAGGTCATGCATAGTTCCTCATGTCCATCCATAAAAAGCATCATAAGTCTTTCGTAAAAAAAAGTCATAGGCTATTTCGGAGATCATTGTAGCCTCATTGCTTTAAATTTTTGTAGAGTTGTTGTTTTGTAGTTGAACTCAGTAGGAAATCAACTGATCGATCACAGATTTCACCAGATGAGAATAAACATGCGTGAAATTACTTCCCATCATTCATTTCCTCAGTTGTTGATAAGTCTAGATGGGTGATGAACTTGACTGATATGGCTCTGAATGAATCAAAGCTTGAAGTCCTAAAAAAGAACGTCCCCAAAACAGTAACTTAAATGTAAATATAATCAGTGAAGTTGAAAATGCCAGCAAGCAGAATACTGTGTTATTCGTCAGAATCATCAGAACTCGGTTAAGTATCATCTGCCACACGTGCTGGTTGAAAATGATGAAGCGTGATTGTATTCAGTTTTGTCCTGCAGATGTTGATGAAAACAAAGCACGTATAAATGCGTGCAGCGAACATTGATATTAGAAAGAATAATCACTTTTTGTTACGCATGACACGCAGAGGCAACCTTGTTAGAATGTTGTTGAAAAAGAATTAGACTTATTTTCTGAAAGGTGGTTAACATACTCATTTATAACTTGTCGTTTTGAGAGGAAGCATTTTTGGTGTTGCAAATTAGCGTACGCGATCTTCTGAAACTAAAATGACGAAGTCGATCAGTCGCAAGCAAGTTCTACTCATACCCTAATTTAATTCCTTAGCGGTGTACCTGATGTCAGAAGTCTCTATGTTGGCTACGACGTACGAGCCGCTTGAGTTAAGGCTATTACACAAACCGCTCTGAGACTTTCACTGGCTATGGAAAATTTATAAATAGACACTAAGAGAAAACAATGGTCTTGGAGTGATGCCGCTGGGGGAATGCATCAATATTGCCAAGAGTAAGATTTAGGATGCCCAGGGAGGGATTCGAACCCTCTTCTCCAAAACCATTGTAAGCATTTTGAATACAGATGAATTGATTGAAGTGATGAGTAATAGAATTCAGAAGGTTAGTATGAGGAGAAATGAAATTGAGTCGGACGTTCACAGGGCATTTGAATTCAAGCTTGGGTAAAATAATTTTTCAGAAAGATACAATTGTTGTGAATCGCATTTTGTAGAAAATCAAAGAGCGGTGTTCATATAAATATGAAATGTTTGGGTGATTGCGAAAAGGTTTCATCCACGAGAGTAGCAATGCGCATATGCTTGTATCCTGAAAAGAGAAGAAGAAGCGGAAAATATTTGATCAGAATTCGTAGATTTGGTGTGCAAATATTCAAAAACAATTGATGGGAATCGCAAATATTTCATTCCGTTATCTACTACTGTTTACTACTACTTATCTACTACTGTACAGCACTTATCTACTACCGTTATCTATCTACTACCGTTATCTATCTACCGTTACTTATCTACTACCGTTATCTACTACTGTAGAGCACTTCAATATTACATGAAGAATTTAATTCAATTCCATCATTACATTATGATACGAAATCATTGCTCCTTCCAGAGAAGAAGTGAAGACTGTAAAATATGAGCTTCGTTTATCTGTTGGTCAACATCACCCGTACATCTCCATACAGCAACGAATATGTACATGTCATGAAATCAAAGCGAGTCAATATTTTAATATTGTATTGATTCTATCATCATAACATGAAAATGGAATAGTCATCATAGGATGCAAACACAAGAAGCTGCATTTCACTTCAATTGCTGGAATTCAAGGAATACCCAAATAAACGACGATTTCTTAAAGATTTTTTTCTTAACAGATGACAATGCACGGCTGTCTAATGATCTTGTGATATGATTATTTTCCATTTTGATACCAAACTACATTGTGCATTTGTGATTCTTTTGTACCTATTCACAGATTTTTGAGTTGCTGTGGGATATTTTCTATGAGTTAAAAGATGAATTATTGTAGTTTCTGATCTGGATGATGAAGTGTAGGGAAATTCAGAAAAATGCGGAAGTCAACAGAGCAACATTGATATGCCTATCTCGAAGCCGAACACACATGATCCTCCAGTGTTGTGGAGATCACCCAGTAGTAGTAGACAGAAGTGAGTCATAGCTTACTCTTCGCTGCCTATATTAGATAACTGAATGGAAGACCTGTACATTTACTCATGAAAGAAATAAGCAGGTTCTTACAAAAATTGCAAAACATTAAGAGCATGATTTACTGAGGAAAACATTACTGACATTTTACTGAGGGAAATTTATGCAGCTGACAATAGATTGATGGAAAGAGCTCATTCCTAACACAGCAAGCACGATTTTCTTAATATGCATGCTACGAAACTGGCCTTGGTGAAGAAGAAACATAGCAACCTGTCTAGCTGCATGTGGTCATATTTTTGCATGAAAATGAGAACGTCATGAAAATTAAGTTTTTGCACATCAATAGTTTCAATATATATCATGATTCCTTCACCGTCTCCAGACTATTTCACCCCAAAGCATGACGTTGAGATTCAATCAACTTTTACAAGGTATCAACAGGAACAGGTGCAGCAACTGTGCCATATATCTACAACCGGTTTATCATGAGGTAATTAGAATTGATCCCAAGAGGGGGTTTCTCCACATGTCTGAGTAGTATTTGGTCTTGCGAGTGTGGATAATGCTTGAAACCGCCGCCGATTGCAGGGGAACACTACGAAAATAACAGTTGAATAGCAGTAGTGATGGTCAAATTCGCTCAAAATTTGCCTATCTTTTCGTCATAAAGTCAGCGATCGGTTATAGAAACATTGAGATCGACGGGGGTTTCTCCACATGTCTGAGTAGTATTTGGTCTTGCGAGTGTGGAGAATGCTTGAAACCGCCGCCGATCGCAGGGGAACACTACGAAAATAACAGTTGAATAGCAGTAGTGATGGTCAAATTCGCTCAAAATTTGCCTATCTTTTCGTCATAAAGTCAGCGATCGGTTATAGAAACATTGAGATCGACGGGGGTTTCTCCACATGTCTGAGTAGTATTTGGTCTTGCGAGTGTGGAGAATGCTTGAAACCGCCGCCGATCGCAGGGGAACACTACGAAAATAACAGTTGAATAGCAGTAGTGATGGTCAAATTCGCTCAAAATTTGCCTATCTTTTCGTCATAAAGTCAGCGATCGGTTATAGAAACATTGAGATCGACGGGGGTTTCTCCACCTGTCTGAGTAGTATTTGGTCTTGCGAGTGTGGAGAATGCTTGAAACCGCCGCCAATCGCAGAGGAACACTACGAAAATAACAGTTGAATAGCAGTAGTGATGGTCAAATTCGCTCAAAATTTGCCTATCTTTTCGTCATAAAGTCAGCGATCGGTTATAGAAACATTGAGATCGACGGGGGTTTCTCCACATGTCTGAGTAGTATTTGGTCTTGCGAGTGTGGAGAATGCTTGAAACCGCCGCCGATCGCAGGGGAACACTACGAAAATAACAGTTGAATAGCAGTAGTGATGGTCAAATTCGCTCAAAATTTGCCTATCTTTTCGTCATAAAGTCAGCGATCGGTTATAGAAACATTGAGATCGACGGGGGTTTCTCCACATGTCTGAGTAGTATTTGGTCTTGCGAGTGTGGAGAATGCTTGAAACCGCCGCCGATCGCAGGGGAACACTACGAAGATAGCAGTTGAATAGCAGTAGTGATGGTCAAATTCGCTCAAAATTTGCCTATCTTTTCGTCATAAAGTCAGCGATCGGTTATAGAAACATTGAGATCGACGGGGGTTTCTCCACATGTCTGAGTAGTATTTGGTCTTGCGAGTGTGGAGAATGCTTGAAACCGCCGCCGATCGCAGGGGAACACTACGAAAATAACAGTTGAATAGCAGTAGTGATGGTCAAATTCGCTCAAAATTTGCCTATCTTTTCGTCATAAAGTCAGCGATCGGTTATAGAAACATTGAGATCGACGGGGGTTTCTCCACATGTCTGAGTAGTATTTGGTCTTGCGAGTGTGGAGAATGCTTGAAACCGCCGCCGATCGCAGGGGAACACTACGAAGATAGCAGTTGAATAGCAGTAGTGATGGTCAAATTAATTGAAACTTGATTTTTCTAGGAAACAAGCTATCATCAATGAATTTTTGTTGCAGCGTAGGATTAGCAAGGCAATGCTTATCATATATGTGCATTATTTAGCGATTCAAAGCACTTTGAGAAATTATTCTCCGATCGGCGTGATCCGATTTTACACCGGCCCGCATGTTTTTTCACGTGAATGTAATGAACGGATCCTGAGGTAGGTAGCGTGAGGACCCTATTGGCTTAATACATGCACTCTAACAATGGTTATAATATTTAGCTCTGAGATGATTGATGAGTTTTTTCGTACTTCACAGTGACTAAATCCACCACGACGTCTTTTGCGTGCAATCGTGTATAGTATATAGATAGGCCTCCCGTTTGCTATCGCTTACGCTTTATCGCAGCAAAACTGTTTTGATAGGCCTACATATATAGGTAGACTACACAAATCATGGGCTCGCGTGGTCCATTGGTTGTCAAGAAGCTGAAGTAGTCAATGTCGCTATAGACCTTAGTACCTAACTACAATTAGTCCTCTTTTGGACATGGATATGTTTTACGCATCCTGTGTGTAGCGCAATGGAATAAGTGAGTAGAAGAATTACCAGCTCATGAATATATTCTTTCTTGCATGAAAAAGTGTAGATATTGCTTTTATTCAAATGACGTAGCATAAATAATTTTATTTGCCTACAAATCGATAGATCCATGTAATGCCAAACCTGGATATTTCAATCATCTTACACACCTGAACGCAAAAGCGTATGTCCATGTCGAATATGAAACACTGGATTAAGGTCAGTCCAACATTAGTATATTTCAGTCACCATATACACACCAGAACGCAAAAGCGTATGTCCATGTCTGATGATAGATCTATGAAACATTAATCATGACTACAGCGTCAGTTCAAATTACCAATGATTGTATTCCAATAGGTCACATGTAGAAGGATTGAGGCACCGTATTTAACAACATGCAGGGTAGCGTTCATGGTGCAAATGATCGAACGATGCTATTCGAGATGATTGTAATTATTCATCAACTCTGCCTCATCAGTGACTTCATTACCAGAGAAATGATGCGTAGATATTTGCTTGCTGTTATTTTGAGGAACGAAATGAGATGATTGATGAGTTTTTTCGTACTTCACAGTGACTAAATCCACCACGTCTTTTGCGTGCAATCGTGTATAGTATATAGATAGGCCTCCCGTTTGCTATCGCTTACGCTTTATCGCAGCAAAACTGTTTTGATAGGCCTACATATATAGGTAGACTACACAAATCATGGGCTCGCGTGGTCCATTGGTTGTCAAGAAGCTGAAGTAGTCAATGTCGCTATAGACCTTAGTACCTAACTACAATTAGTCCTCTTTTGGACATGGATATGTTTTACGCATCCTGTGTGTAGCGCAATGGAATAAGTGAGTAGAAGAATTACCAGCTCATGAATATATTCTTTCTTGCATGAAAAAGTGTAGATATTGCTTTTATTCAAATGACGTAGCATAAATAATTTTATTTGCCTACAAATCGATAGATCCATGTAATGCCAAACCTGGATATTTCAATCATCTTACACACCTGAACGCAAAAGCGTATGTCCATGTCGAATATGAAACACTGGATTAAGGTCAGTCCAACATTAGTATATTTCAGTCACCATATACACACCAGAACGCAAAAGCGTATGTCCATGTCTGATGATAGATCTATGAAACATTAATCATGACTACAGCGTCAGTTCAAATTACCAATGATTGTATTCCAATAGGTCACATGTAGAAGGATTGAGGCACCGTATTTAACAACATGCAGGGTAGCGTTCATGGTGCAAATGATCGAACGATGCTATTCGAGATGATTGTAGTTATTCATCAACTCTGCCTCATCAGTGACTTCATTACCAGAGAAATGATGCGTAGATATTTGCTTGCTGTTATTTTGAGGAACGAAATGAGATGATTGATGAGTTTTTTCGTACTTCACAGTGACTAAATCCACCACGACGTCTTTTGCGTGCAATCGTGTATAGTATATAGATAGGCCTCCCGTTTGCTATCGCTTACGCTTTATCGCAGCAAAACTGTTTTGATAGGCCTACATATATAGGTAGACTACACAAATCATGGGCTCGCGTGGTCCATTGGTTGTCAAGAAGCTGAAGTAGTCAATGTCGCTATAGACCTTAGTACCTAACTACAATTAGTCCTCTTTTGGACATGGATATGTTTTACGCATCCTGTGTGTAGCGCAATGGAATAAGTGAGTAGAAGAATTACCAGCTCATGAATATATTCTTTCTTGCATGAAAAAGTGTAGATATTGCTTTTATTCAAATGACGTAGCATAAATAATTTTATTTGCCTACAAATCGATAGATCCATGTAATGCCAAACCTGGATATTTCAATCATCTTACACACCTGAACGCAAAAGCGTATGTCCATGTCGAATATGAAACACTGGATTAAGGTCAGTCCAACATTAGTATATTTCAGTCACCATATACACACCAGAACGCAAAAGCGTATGTCCATGTCTGATGATAGATCTATGAAACATTAATCATGACTACAGCGTCAGTTCAAATTACCAATGATTGTATTCCAATAGGTCACATGTAGAAGGATTGAGGCACCGTATTTAACAACATGCAGGGTAGCGTTCATGGTGCAAATGATCGAACGATGCTATTCGAGATGATTGTAATTATTCATCAACTCTGCCTCATCAGTGACTTCATTACCAGAGAAATGATGCGTAGATATTTGCTTGCTGTTATTTTGAGGAACGAAATGAGATGATTGATGAGTTTTTTCGTACTTCACAGTGACTAAATCCACCACGTCTTTTGCGTGCAATCGTGTATAGTATATAGATAGGCCTCCCGTTTGCTATCGCTTACGCTTTATCGCAGCAAAACTGTTTTGATAGGCCTACATATATAGGTAGACTACACAAATCATGGGCTCGCGTGGTCCATTGGTTGTCAAGAAGCTGAAGTAGTCAATGTCGCTATAGACCTTAGTACCTAACTACAATTAGTCCTCTTTTGGACATGGATATGTTTTACGCATCCTGTGTGTAGCGCAATGGAATAAGTGAGTAGAAGAATTACCAGCTCATGAATATATTCTTTCTTGCATGAAAAAGTGTAGATATTGCTTTTATTCAAATGACGTAGCATAAATAATTTTATTTGCCTACAAATCGATAGATCCATGTAATGCCAAACCTGGATATTTCAATCATCTTACACACCTGAACGCAAAAGCGTATGTCCATGTCGAATATGAAACACTGGATTAAGGTCAGTCCAACATTAGTATATTTCAGTCACCATATACACACCAGAACGCAAAAGCGTATGTCCATGTCTGATGATAGATCTATGAAACATTAATCATGACTACAGCGTCAGTTCAAATTACCAATGATTGTATTCCAATAGGTCACATGTAGAAGGATTGAGGCACCGTATTTAACAACATGCAGGGTAGCGTTCATGGTGCAAATGATCGAACGATGCTATTCGAGATGATTGTAGTTATTCATCAACTCTGCCTCATCAGTGACTTCATTACCAGAGAAATGATGCGTAGATATTTGCTTGCTGTTATTTTGAGGAACGAAATGAGATGATTGATGAGTTTTTTCGTACTTCACAGTGACTAAATCCACCACGACGTCTTTTGCGTGCAATCGTGTATAGTATATAGATAGGCCTCCCGTTTGTTATCGCTTACGCTTTATCGCAGCAAAACTGTTTTGATAGGCCTACATATATAGGTAGACTACACAAATCATGGGCTCGCGTGGTCCATTGGTTGTCAAGAAGCTGAAGTAGTCAATGTCGCTATAGACCTTAGTACCTAACTACAATTAGTCCTCTTTTGGACATGGATATGTTTTACGCATCCTGTGTGTAGCGCAATGGAATAAGTGAGTAGAAGAATTACCAGCTCATGAATATATTCTTTCTTGCATGAAAAAGTGTAGATATTGCTTTTATTCAAATGACGTAGCATAAATAAGTTTATTTGCCTACAAATCGATAGATCCATGTAATGCCAAACCTGGATATTTCAATCATCTTACACACCTGAACGCAAAAGCGTATGTCCATGTCTGATGATAGATCTATGAAACATTAATCATAACTACAGCGTCAGTTCAAATTACCAATGATTGTATTCCAATAGGTCACATGTAGAAGGATTGAGGCACCGTATTTAACAACATGCAGGGTAGCGTTCATGATGCAAATGATCGAACGATGCTATTCGAGATGATTGTAGTTATTCATCAACTCTGCCTCATCAGTGACGTCATTACCAGAGAAATGATGCGTAGATATTTGCTTGCTGTTATTTTGAGGAACGAAATGAGATGATTGATGAGTTTTTTCGTACTTCACAGTGACTAAATCCACCACGTCTTTTGCGTGCAATCGTGTATAGTATATAGATAGGCCTCCCGTTTGTTATCGCTTACGCTTTATCGCAGCAAAACTGTTTTGATAGGCCTACATATATAGGTAGACTACACAAATCATGGGCTCGCGTGGTCCATTGGTTGTCAAGAAGCTGAAGTAGTCAATGTCGCTATAGACCTTAGTACCTAACTACAATTAGTCCTCTTTTGGACATGGATATGTTTTACGCATCCTGTGTGTAGCGCAATGGAATAAGTGAGTAGAAGAATTACCAGCTCATGAATATATTCTTTCTTGCATGAAAAAGTGTAGATATTGCTTTTATTCAAATGACGTAGCATAAATAATTTTATTTGCCTACAAATCGATAGATCCATGTAATGCCAAACCTGGATATTTCAATCATCTTACACACCTGAACGCAAAAGCGTATGTCCATGTCGAATATGAAACACTGGATTAAGGTCAGTCCAACATTAGTATATTTCAGTCACCATATACACACCAGAACGCAAAAGCGTATGTCCATGTCTGATGATAGATCTATGAAACATTAATCATGACTACAGCGTCAGTTCAAATTACCAATGATTGTATTCCAATAGGTCACATGTAGAAGGATTGAGGCACCGTATTTAACAACATGCAGGGTAGCGTTCATGGTGCAAATGATCGAACGATGCTATTCGAGATGATTGTAATTATTCATCAACTCTGCCTCATCAGTGACTTCATTACCAGAGAAATGATGCGTAGATATTTGCTTGCTGTTATTTTGAGGAACGAAATGAGATGATTGATGAGTTTTTTCGTACTTCACAGTGACTAAATCCACCACGTCTTTTGCGTGCAATCGTGTATAGTATATAGATAGGCCTCCCGTTTGCTATCGCTTACGCTTTATCGCAGCAAAACTGTTTTGATAGGCCTACATATATAGGTAGACTACACAAATCATGGGCTCGCGTGGTCCATTGGTTGTCAAGAAGCTGAAGTAGTCAATGTCGCTATAGACCTTAGTACCTAACTACAATTAGTCCTCTTTTGGACATGGATATGTTTTACGCATCCTGTGTGTAGCGCAATGGAATAAGTGAGTAGAAGAATTACCAGCTCATGAATATATTCTTTCTTGCATGAAAAAGTGTAGATATTGCTTTTATTCAAATGACGTAGCATAAATAAGTTTATTTGCCTACAAATCGATAGATCCATGTAATGCCAAACCTGGATATTTCAATCATCTTACACACCTGAACGCAAAAGCGTATGTCCATGTCGAATATGAAACACTGGATTAAGGTCAGTCCAACATTAGTATATTTCAGTCACCATACACACACCAGAACGCAAAAGCGTATGTCCATGTCTGATGATAGATCTATGAAACATTAATCATGACTACAGCGTCAGTTCAAATTACCAATGATTGTATTCCAATAGGTCACATGTAGAAGGATTGAGGCACCGTATTTAACAACATGCAGGGTAGCGTTCATGGTGCAAATGATCGAACGATGCTATTCGAGATGATTGTAATTATTCATCAACTCTGCCTCATCAGTGTCGTCATTACCAGAGAAATGATGCGTAGATATTTGCTTGCTGTTATTTTGAGGAACGAAATGAGATGATTGATGAGTTTTTTCGTACTTCACAGTGACTAAATCCACCACGTCTTTTGCGTGCAATCGTGTATAGTATATAGATAGGCCTCCCGTTTGCTATCGCTTACGCTTTATCGCAGCAAAACTGTTTTGATAGGCCTACATATATAGGTAGACTACACAAATCATGGGCTCGCGTGGTCCATTGGTTGTCAAGAAGCTGAAGTAGTCAATGTCGCTATAGACCTTAGTACCTAACTACAATTAGTCCTCTTTTGGACATGGATATGTTTTACGCATCCTGTGTGTAGCGCAATGGAATAAGTGAGTAGAAGAATTACCAGCTCATGAATATATTCTTTCTTGCATGAAAAAGTGTAGATATTGCTTTTATTCAAATGACGTAGCATAAATAAGTTTATTTGCCTACAAATCGATAGATCCATGTAATGCCAAACCTGGATATTTCAATCATCTTACACACCTGAACGCAAAAGCGTATGTCCATGTCTGATGATAGATCTATGAAACATTAATCATGACTACAGCGTCAGTTCAAATTACCAATGATTGTATTCCAATAGGTCACATGTAGAAGGATTGAGGCACCGTATTTAACAACATGCAGGGTAGCGTTCATGGTGCAAATGATCGAACGATGCTATTCGAGATGATTGTAGTTATTCATCAACTCTGCCTCATCAGTGTCGTCATTACCAGAGAAATGATGCGTAGATATTTGCTTGCTGTTATTTTGAGGAACGAAATGAGATGATTGATGAGTTTTTTCGTACTTCACAGTGACTAAATCCACCACGTCTTTTGCGTGCAATCGTGTATAGTATATAGATAGGCCTCCCGTTTGCTATCGCTTACGCTTTATCGCAGCAAAACTGTTTTGATAGGCCTACATATATAGGTAGACTACACAAATCATGGGCTCGCGTGGTCCATTGGTTGTCAAGAAGCTGAAGTAGTCAATGTCGCTATAGACCTTAGTACCTAACTACAATTAGTCCTCTTTTGGACATGGATATGTTTTACGCATCCTGTGTGTAGCGCAATGGAATAAGTGAGTAGAAGAATTACCAGCTCATGAATATATTCTTTCTTGCATGAAAAAGTGTAGATATTGCTTTTATTCAAATGACGTAGCATAAATAATTTTATTTGCCTACAAATCGATAGATCCATGTAATGCCAAACCTGGATATTTCAATCATCTTACACACCTGAACGCAAAAGCGTATGTCCATGTCGAATGTGAAACACTGGATTAAGGTCAGTCCAACATTAGTATATTTCAGTCACCTTATACACACCAGAACGCAAAAGCGTATGTCCATGTCTGATGATAGATCTATGAAACATTAATCATGACTACAGCGTCAGTTCAAATTACCAATGATTGTATTCCAATAGGTCACATGTAGAAGGATTGAGGCACCGTATTTAACAACATGCAGGGTAGCGTTCATGGTGCAAATGATCGAACGATGCTATTCGAGATGATTGTAATTATTCATCAACTCTGCCTCATCAGTGTCGTCATTACCAGAGAAATGATGCGTAGATATTTGCTTGCTGTTATTTTGAGGAACGAAATGAGATGATTGATGAGTTTTTTCGTACTTCACAGTGACTAAATCCACCACGTCTTTTGCGTGCAATCGTGTATAGTATATAGATAGGCCTCCCGTTTGCTATCGCTTACGCTTTATCGCAGCAAAACTGTTTTGATAGGCCTACATATATAGGTAGACTACACAAATCATGGGCTCGCGTGGTCCATTGGTTGTCAAGAAGCTGAAGTAGTCAATGTCGCTATAGACCTTAGTACCTAACTACAATTAGTCCTCTTTTGGACATGGATATGTTTTACGCATCCTGTGTGTAGCGCAATGGAATAAGTGAGTAGAAGAATTACCAGCTCATGAATATATTCTTTCTTGCATGAAAAAGTGTAGATATTGCTTTTATTCAAATGACGTAGCATAAATAATTTTATTTGCCTACAAATCGATAGATCCATGTAATGCCAAACCTGGATATTTCAATCATCTTACACACCTGAACGCAAAAGCGTATGTCCATGTCTGATGATAGAGCTATGAAACATTAATCATGACTACAGCGTCAGTTCAAATTACCAATGATTGTATTCCAATAGGTCACATGTAGAAGGATTGAGGCACCGTATTTAACAACATGCAGGGTAGCGTTCATGGTGCAAATGATCGAACGATGCTATTCGAGATGATTGTAGTTATTCATCAACTCTGCCTCATCAGTGTCGTCATTACCAGAGAAATGATGCGTAGATATTTGCTTGCTGTTATTTTGAGGAACGAAATGAGATGATTGATGAGTTTTTTCGTACTTCACAGTGACTAAATCCACCACGTCTTTTGCGTGCAATCGTGTATAGTATATAGATAGGCCTCCCGTTTGTTATCGCTTACGCTTTATCGCAGCAAAACTGTTTTGATAGGCCTACATATATAGGTAGACTACACAAATCATGGGCTCGCGTGGTCCATTGGTTGTCAAGAAGCTGAAGTAGTCAATGTCGCTATAGACCTTAGTACCTAACTACAATTAGTCCTCTTTTGGACATGGATATGTTTTACGCATCCTGTGTGTAGCGCAATGGAATAAGTGAGTAGAAGAATTACCAGCTCATGAATATATTCTTTCTTGCATGAAAAAGTGTAGATATTGCTTTTATTCAAATGACGTAGCATAAATAATTTTATTTGCCTACAAATCGATAGATCCATGTAATGCCAAACCTGGATATTTCAATCATCTTACACACCTGAACGCAAAAGCGTATGTCCATGTCGAATATGAAACACTGGATTAAGGTCAGTCCAACATTAGTATATTTCAGTCACCATATACACACCAGAACGCAAAAGCGTATGTCCATGTCTGATGATAGATCTATGAAACATTAATCATGACTACAGCGTCAGTTCAAATTACCAATGATTGTATTCCAATAGGTCACATGTAGAAGGATTGAGGCACCGTATTTAACAACATGCAGGGTAGCGTTCATGGTGCAAATGATCGAACGATGCTATTCGAGATGATTGTAGTTATTCATCAACTCTGCCTCATCAGTGTCGTCATTACCAGAGAAATGATGCGTAGATATTTGCTTGCTGTTATTTTGAGGAACGAAATGAGATGATTGATGAGTTTTTTCGTACTTCACAGTGACTAAATCCACCACGTCTTTTGCGTGCAATCGTGTATAGTATATAGATAGGCCTCCCGTTTGCTATCGCTTACGCTTTATCGCAGCAAAACTGTTTTGATAGGCCTACATATATAGGTAGACTACACAAATCATGGGCTCGCGTGGTCCATTGGTTGTCAAGAAGCTGAAGTAGTCAATGTCGCTATAGACCTTAGTACCTAACTACAATTAGTCCTCTTTTGGACATGGATATGTTTTACGCATCCTGTGTGTAGCGCAATGGAATAAGTGAGTAGAAGAATTACCAGCTCATGAATATATTCTTTCTTGCATGAAAAAGTGTAGATATTGCTTTTATTCAAATGACGTAGCATAAATAATTTTATTTGCCTACAAATCGATAGATCCATGTAATGCCAAACCTGGATATTTCAATCATCTTACACACCTGAACGCAAAAGCGTATGTCCATGTCGAATATGAAACACTGGATTAAGGTCAGTCCAACATTAGTATATTTCAGTCACCATATACACACCAGAACGCAAAAGCGTATGTCCATGTCTGATGATAGATCTATGAAACATTAATCATGACTACAGCGTCAGTTCAAATTACCAATGATTGTATTCCAATAGGTCACATGTAGAAGGATTGAGGCACCGTATTTAACAACATGCAGGGTAGCGTTCATGGTGCAAATGATCGAACGATGCTATTCGAGATGATTGTAGTTATTCATCAACTCTGCCTCATCAGTGTCGTCATTACCAGAGAAATGATGCGTAGATATTTGCTTGCTGTTATTTTGAGGAACGAAATGAGATGATTGATGAGTTTTTTCGTACTTCACAGTGACTAAATCCACCACGTCTTTTGCGTGCAATCGTGTATAGTATATAGATAGGCCTCCCGTTTGCTATCGCTTACGCTTTATCGCAGCAAAACTGTTTTGATAGGCCTACATATATAGGTAGACTACACAAATCATGGGCTCGCGTGGTCCATTGGTTGTCAAGAAGCTGAAGTAGTCAATGTCGCTATAGACCTTAGTACCTAACTACAATTAGTCCTCTTTTGGACATGGATATGTTTTACGCATCCTGTGTGTAGCGCAATGGAATAAGTGAGTAGAAGAATTACCAGCTCATGAATATATTCTTTCTTGCATGAAAAAGTGTAGATATTGCTTTTATTCAAATGACGTAGCATAAATAATTTTATTTGCCTACAAATCGATAGATCCATGTAATGCCAAACCTGGATATTTCAATCATCTTACACACCTGAACGCAAAAGCGTATGTCCATGTCGAATATGAAACACTGGATTAAGGTCAGTCCAACATTAGTATATTTCAGTCACCATATACACACCAGAACGCAAAAGCGTATGTCCATGTCTGATGATAGATCTATGAAACATTAATCATGACTACAGCGTCAGTTCAAATTACCAATGATTGTATTCCAATAGGTCACATGTAGAAGGATTGAGGCACCGTATTTAACAACATGCAGGGTAGCGTTCATGGTGCAAATGATCGAACGATGCTATTCGAGATGATTGTAGTTATTCATCAACTCTGCCTCATCAGTGTCGTCATTACCAGAGAAATGATGCGTAGATATTTGCTTGCTGTTATTTTGAGGAACGAAATGAGATGATTGATGAGTTTTTTCGTACTTCACAGTGACTAAATCCACCACGTCTTTTGCGTGCAATCGTGTATAGTATATAGATAGGCCTCCCGTTTGCTATCGCTTACGCTTTATCGCAGCAAAACTGTTTTGATAGGCCTACATATATAGGTAGACTACACAAATCATGGGCTCGCGTGGTCCATTGGTTGTCAAGAAGCTGAAGTAGTCAATGTCGCTATAGACCTTAGTACCTAACTACAATTAGTCCTCTTTTGGACATGGATATGTTTTACGCATCCTGTGTGTAGCGCAATGGAATAAGTGAGTAGAAGAATTACCAGCTCATGAATATATTCTTTCTTGCATGAAAAAGTGTAGATATTGCTTTTATTCAAATGACGTAGCATAAATAAGTTTATTTGCCTACAAATCGATAGATCCATGTAATGCCAAACCTGGATATTTCAATCATCTTACACACCTGAACGCAAAAGCGTATGTCCATGTCTGATGATAGATCTATGAAACATTAATCATGACTACAGCGTCAGTTCAAATTACCAATGATTGTATTCCAATAGGTCACATGTAGAAGGATTGAGGCACCGTATTTAACAACATGCAGGGTAGCGTTCATGGTGCAAATGATCGAACGATGCTATTCGAGATGATTGTAGTTATTCATCAACTCTGCCTCATCAGTGTCGTCATTACCAGAGAAATGATGCGTAGATATTTGCTTGCTGTTATTTTGAGGAACGAAATGAGATGATTGATGAGTTTTTTCGTACTTCACAGTGACTAAATCCACCACGTCTTTTGCGTGCAATCGTGTATAGTATATAGATAGGCCTCCCGTTTGCTATCGCTTACGCTTTATCGCAGCAAAACTGTTTTGATAGGCCTACATATATAGGTAGACTACACAAATCATGGGCTCGCGTGGTCCATTGGTTGTCAAGAAGCTGAAGTAGTCAATGTCGCTATAGACCTTAGTACCTAACTACAATTAGTCCTCTTTTGGACATGGATATGTTTTACGCATCCTGTGTGTAGCGCAATGGAATAAGTGAGTAGAAGAATTACCAGCTCATGAATATATTCTTTCTTGCATGAAAAAGTGTAGATATTGCTTTTATTCAAATGACGTAGCATAAATAAGTTTATTTGCCTACAAATCGATAGATCCATGTAATGCCAAACCTGGATATTTCAATCATCTTACACACCTGAACGCAAAAGCGTATGTCCATGTCGAATATGAAACACTGGATTAAGGTCAGTCCAACATTAGTATATTTCAGTCACCATATACACACCAGAACGCAAAAGCGTATGTCCATGTCTGATGATAGATCTATGAAACATTAATCATGACTACAGCGTCAGTTCAAATTACCAATGATTGTATTCCAATAGGTCACATGTAGAAGGATTGAGGCACCGTATTTAACAACATGCAGGGTAGCGTTCATGGTGCAAATGATCGAACGATGCTATTCGAGATGATTGTAGTTATTCATCAACTCTGCCTCATCAGTGACTTCATTACCAGAGAAATGATGCGTAGATATTTGCTTGCTGTTATTTTGAGGAACGAAATGAGATGATTGATGAGTTTTTTCGTACTTCACAGTGACTAAATCCACCACGTCTTTTGCGTGCAATCGTGTATAGTATATAGATAGGCCTCCCGTTTGCTATCGCTTACGCTTTATCGCAGCAAAACTGTTTTGATAGGCCTACATATATAGGTAGACTACACAAATCATGGGCTCGCGTGGTCCATTGGTTGTCAAGAAGCTGAAGTAGTCAATGTCGCTATAGACCTTAGTACCTAACTACAATTAGTCCTCTTTTGGACATGGATATGTTTTACGCATCCTGTGTGTAGCGCAATGGAATAAGTGAGTAGAAGAATTACCAGCTCATGAATATATTCTTTCTTGCATGAAAAAGTGTAGATATTGCTTTTATTCAAATGACGTAGCATAAATAAGTTTATTTGCCTACAAATCGATAGATCCATGTAATGCCAAACCTGGATATTTCAATCATCTTACACACCTGAACGCAAAAGCGTATGTCCATGTCGAATATGAAACACTGGATTAAGGTCAGTCCAACATTAGTATATTTCAGTCACCATATACACACCAGAACGCAAAAGCGTATGTCCATGTCTGATGATAGATCTATGAAACATTAATCATGACTACAGCGTCAGTTCAAATTACCAATGATTGTATTCCAATAGGTCACATGTAGAAGGATTGAGGCACCGTATTTAACAACATGCAGGGTAGCGTTCATGGTGCAAATGATCGAACGATGCTATTCGAGATGATTGTAGTTATTCATCAACTCTGCCTCATCAGTGACTTCATTACCAGAGAAATGATGCGTAGATATTTGCTTGCTGTTATTTTGAGGAACGAAATGAGATGATTGATGAGTTTTTTCGTACTTCACAGTGACTAAATCCACCACGTCTTTTGCGTGCAATCGTGTATAGTATATAGATAGGCCTCCCGTTTGCTATCGCTTACGCTTTATCGCAGCAAAACTGTTTTGATAGGCCTACATATATAGGTAGACTACACAAATCATGGGCTCGCGTGGTCCATTGGTTGTCAAGAAGCTGAAGTAGTCAATGTCGCTATAGACCTTAGTACCTAACTACAATTAGTCCTCTTTTGGACATGGATATGTTTTACGCATCCTGTGTGTAGCGCAATGGAATAAGTGAGTAGAAGAATTACCAGCTCATGAATATATTCTTTCTTGCATGAAAAAGTGTAGATATTGCTTTTATTCAAATGACGTAGCATAAATAAGTTTATTTGCCTACAAATCGATAGATCCATGTAATGCCAAACCTGGATATTTCAATCATCTTACACACCTGAACGCAAAAGCGTATGTCCATGTCGAATATGAAACACTGGATTAAGGTCAGTCCAACATTAGTATATTTCAGTCACCATATACACACCAGAACGCAAAAGCGTATGTCCATGTCTGATGATAGATCTATGAAACATTAATCATGACTACAGCGTCAGTTCAAATTACCAATGATTGTATTCCAATAGGTCACATGTAGAAGGATTGAGGCACCGTATTTAACAACATGCAGGGTAGCGTTCATGGTGCAAATGATCGAACGATGCTATTCGAGATGATTGTAGTTATTCATCAACTCTGCCTCATCAGTGTCGTCATTACCAGAGAAATGATGCGTAGATATTTGCTTGCTGTTATTTTGAGGAACGAAATGAGATGATTGATGAGTTTTTTCGTACTTCACAGTGACTAAATCCACCACGTCTTTTGCGTGCAATCGTGTATAGTATATAGATAGGCCTCCCGTTTGCTATCGCTTACGCTTTATCGCAGCAAAACTGTTTTGATAGGCCTACATATATAGGTAGACTACACAAATCATGGGCTCGCGTGGTCCATTGGTTGTCAAGAAGCTGAAGTAGTCAATGTCGCTATAGACCTTAGTACCTAACTACAATTAGTCCTCTTTTGGACATGGATATGTTTTACGCATCCTGTGTGTAGCGCAATGGAATAAGTGAGTAGAAGAATTACCAGCTCATGAATATATTCTTTCTTGCATGAAAAAGTGTAGATATTGCTTTTATTCAAATGACGTAGCATAAATAAGTTTATTTGCCTACAAATCGATAGATCCATGTAATGCCAAACCTGGATATTTCAATCATCTTACACACCTGAACGCAAAAGCGTATGTCCATGTCGAATATGAAACACTGGATTAAGGTCAGTCCAACATTAGTATATTTCAGTCACCATATACACACCAGAACGCAAAAGCGTATGTCCATGTCTGATGATAGATCTATGAAACATTAATCATGACTACAGCGTCAGTTCAAATTACCAATGATTGTATTCCAATAGGTCACATGTAGAAGGATTGAGGCACCGTATTTAACAACATGCAGGGTAGCGTTCATGGTGCAAATGATCGAACGATGCTATTCGAGATGATTGTAGTTATTCATCAACTCTGCCTCATCAGTGACGTCATTACCAGAGAAATGATGCGTAGATATTTGCTTGCTGTTATTTTGAGGAACGAAATGAGATGATTGATGAGTTTTTTCGTACTTCACAGTGACTAAATCCACCACGTCTTTTGCGTGCAATCGTGTATAGTATATAGATAGGCCTCCCGTTTGCTATCGCTTACGCTTTATCGCAGCAAAACTGTTTTGATAGGCCTACATATATAGGTAGACTACACAAATCATGGGCTCGCGTGGTCCATTGGTTGTCAAGAAGCTGAAGTAGTCAATGTCGCTATAGACCTTAGTACCTAACTACAATTAGTCCTCTTTTGGACATGGATATGTTTTACGCATCCTGTGTGTAGCGCAATGGAATAAGTGAGTAGAAGAATTACCAGCTCATGAATATATTCTTTCTTGCATGAAAAAGTGTAGATATTGCTTTTATTCAAATGACGTAGCATAAATAAGTTTATTTGCCTACAAATCGATAGATCCATGTAATGCCAAACCTGGATATTTCAATCATCTTACACACCTGAACGCAAAAGCGTATGTCCATGTCGAATATGAAACACTGGATTAAGGTCAGTCCAACATTAGTATATTTCAGTCACCATATACACACCAGAACGCAAAAGCGTATGTCCATGTCTGATGATAGATCTATGAAACATTAATCATGACTACAGCGTCAGTTCAAATTACCAATGATTGTATTCCAATAGGTCACATGTAGAAGGATTGAGGCACCGTATTTAACAACATGCAGGGTAGCGTTCATGGTGCAAATGATCGAACGATGCTATTCGAGATGATTGTAGTTATTCATCAACTCTGCCTCATCAGTGTCGTCATTACCAGAGAAATGATGCGTAGATATTTGCTTGCTGTTATTTTGAGGAACGAAATGAGATGATTGATGAGTTTTTTCGTACTTCACAGTGACTAAATCCACCACGTCTTTTGCGTGCAATCGTGTATAGTATATAGATAGGCCTCCCGTTTGCTATCGCTTACGCTTTATCGCAGCAAAACTGTTTTGATAGGCCTACATATATAGGTAGACTACACAAATCATGGGCTCGCGTGGTCCATTGGTTGTCAAGAAGCTGAAGTAGTCAATGTCGCTATAGACCTTAGTACCTAACTACAATTAGTCCTCTTTTGGACATGGATATGTTTTACGCATCCTGTGTGTAGCGCAATGGAATAAGTGAGTAGAAGAATTACCAGCTCATGAAGATATTCTTTCTTGCATGAAAAAGTGTAGATATTGCTTTTATTCAAATGACGTAGCATAAATAAGTTTATTTGCCTACAAATCGATAGATCCATGTAATGCCAAACCTGGATATTTCAATCATCTTACACACCTGAACGCAAAAGCGTATGTCCATGTCGAATGTGAAACACTGGATTAAGGTCAGTCCAACATTAGTATATTTCAGTCACCTTATACACACCAGAACGCAAAAGCGTATGTCCATGTCTGATGATAGATCTAT
Organism: Prostheceraeus crozeri; assembly: GCA_907163375.1. NCBI lineage: Eukaryota > Metazoa > Platyhelminthes > Polycladida > Euryleptidae > Prostheceraeus > Prostheceraeus crozeri. The sequence goes on from CAJQUW010015140.1 coordinate 89,853, forward strand.
GAAACATTAATCATGACTACAGCGTCAGTTCAAATTACCAATGATTGTATTCCAATAGGTCACATGTAGAAGGATTGAGGCACCGTATTTAACAACATGCAGGGTAGCGTTCATGGTGCAAATGATCGAACGATGCTATTCGAGATGATTGTAGTTATTCATCAACTCTGCCTCATCAGTGACTTCATTACCAGAGAAATGATGCGTAGATATTTGCTTGCTGTTATTTTGAGGAACGAAATGAGATGATTGATGAGTTTTTTCGTACTTCACAGTGACTAAATCCACCACGTCTTTTGCGTGCAATCGTGTATAGTATATAGATAGGCCTCCCGTTTGCTATCGCTTACGCTTTATCGCAGCAAAACTGTTTTGATAGGCCTACATATATAGGTAGACTACACAAATCATGGGCTCGCGTGGTCCATTGGTTGTCAAGAAGCTGAAGTAGTCAATGTCGCTATAGACCTTAGTACCTAACTACAATTAGTCCTCTTTTGGACATGGATATGTTTTACGCATCCTGTGTGTAGCGCAATGGAATAAGTGAGTAGAAGAATTACCAGCTCATGAATATATTCTTTCTTGCATGAAAAAGTGTAGATATTGCTTTTATTCAAATGACGTAGCATAAACAAGTTTATTTGCCTACAAATCGATAGATCCATGTAATGCCAAACCTGGATATTTCAATCATCTTACACACCTGAACGCAAAAGCGTATGTCCATGTCGAATATGAAACACTGGATTAAGGTCAGTCCAACATTAGTATATTTCAGTCACCATATACACACCAGAACGCAAAAGCGTATGTCCATGTCTGATGATAGATCTATGAAACATTAATCATGACTACAGCGTCAGTTCAAATTACCAATGATTGTATTCCAATAGGTCACATGTAGAAGGATTGAGGCACCGTATTTAACAACATGCAGGGTAGCGTTCATGGTGCAAATGATCGAACGATGCTATTCGAGATGATTGTAGTTATTCATCAACTCTGCCTCATCAGTGACTTCATTACCAGAGAAATGATGCGTAGATATTTGCTTGCTGTTATTTTGAGGAACGAAATGAGATGATTGATGAGTTTTTTCGTACTTCACAGTGACTAAATCCACCACGTCTTTTGCGTGCAATCGTGTATAGTATATAGATAGGCCTCCCGTTTGCTATCGCTTACGCTTTATCGCAGCAAAACTGTTTTGATAGGCCTACATATATAGGTAGACTACACAAATCATGGGCTCGCGTGGTCCATTGGTTGTCAAGAAGCTGAAGTAGTCAATGTCGCTATAGACCTTAGTACCTAACTACAATTAGTCCTCTTTTGGACATGGATATGTTTTACGCATCCTGTGTGTAGCGCAATGGAATAAGTGAGTAGAAGAATTACCAGCTCATGAATATATTCTTTCTTGCATGAAAAAGTGTAGATATTGCTTTTATTCAAATGACGTAGCATAAATAAGTTTATTTGCCTACAAATCGATAGATCCATGTAATGCCAAACCTGGATATTTCAATCATCTTACACACCTGAACGCAAAAGCGTATGTCCATGTCGAATATGAAACACTGGATTAAGGTCAGTCCAACATTAGTATATTTCAGTCACCATATACACACCAGAACGCAAAAGCGTATGTCCATGTCTGATGATAGATCTATGAAACATTAATCATGACTACAGCGTCAGTTCAAATTACCAATGATTGTATTCCAATAGGTCACATGTAGAAGGATTGAGGCACCGTATTTAACAACATGCAGGGTAGCGTTCATGGTGCAAATGATCGAACGATGCTATTCGAGATGATTGTAGTTATTCATCAACTCTGCCTCATCAGTGTCGTCATTACCAGAGAAATGATGCGTAGATATTTGCTTGCTGTTATTTTGAGGAACGAAATGAGATGATTGATGAGTTTTTTCGTACTTCACAGTGACTAAATCCACCACGTCTTTTGCGTGCAATCGTGTATAGTATATAGATAGGCCTCCCGTTTGCTATCGCTTACGCTTTATCGCAGCAAAACTGTTTTGATAGGCCTACATATATAGGTAGACTACACAAATCATGGGCTCGCGTGGTCCATTGGTTGTCAAGAAGCTGAAGTAGTCAATGTCGCTATAGACCTTAGTACCTAACTACAATTAGTCCTCTTTTGGACATGGATATGTTTTACGCATCCTGTGTGTAGCGCAATGGAATAAGTGAGTAGAAGAATTACCAGCTCATGAAGATATTCTTTCTTGCATGAAAAAGTGTAGATATTGCTTTTATTCAAATGACGTAGCATAAACAAGTTTATTTGCCTACAAATCGATAGATCCATGTAATGCCAAACCTGGATATTTCAATCATCTTACACACCTGAACGCAAAAGCGTATGTCCATGTCGAATGTGAAACACTGGATTAAGGTCAGTCCAACATTAGTATATTTCAGTCACCTTATACACACCAGAACGCAAAAGCGTATGTCCATGTCTGATGATAGATCTATGAAACATTAATCATGACTACAGCGTCAGTTCAAATTACCAATGATTGTATTCCAATAGGTCACATGTAGAAGGATTGAGGCACCGTATTTAACAACATGCAGGGTAGCGTTCATGGTGCAAATGATCGAACGATGCTATTCGAGATGATTGTAGTTATTCATCAACTCTGCCTCATCAGTGACTTCATTACCAGAGAAATGATGCGTAGATATTTGCTTGCTGTTATTTTGAGGAACGAAATGAGATGATTGATGAGTTTTTTCGTACTTCACAGTGACTAAATCCACCACGTCTTTTGCGTGCAATCGTGTATAGTATATAGATAGGCCTCCCGTTTGCTATCGCTTACGCTTTATCGCAGCAAAACTGTTTTGATAGGCCTACATATATAGGTAGACTACACAAATCATGGGCTCGCGTGGTCCATTGGTTGTCAAGAAGCTGAAGTAGTCAATGTCGCTATAGACCTTAGTACCTAACTACAATTAGTCCTCTTTTGGACATGGATATGTTTTACGCATCCTGTGTGTAGCGCAATGGAATAAGTGAGTAGAAGAATTACCAGCTCATGAATATATTCTTTCTTGCATGAAAAAGTGTAGATATTGCTTTTATTCAAATGACGTAGCATAAATAAGTTTATTTGCCTACAAATCGATAGATCCATGTAATGCCAAACCTGGATATTTCAATCATCTTACACACCTGAACGCAAAAGCGTATGTCCATGTCGAATATGAAACACTGGATTAAGGTCAGTCCAACATTAGTATATTTCAGTCACCATATACACACCAGAACGCAAAAGCGTATGTCCATGTCTGATGATAGATCTATGAAACATTAATCATGACTACAGCGTCAGTTCAAATTACCAATGATTGTATTCCAATAGGTCACATGTAGAAGGATTGAGGCACCGTATTTAACAACATGCAGGGTAGCGTTCATGGTGCAAATGATCGAACGATGCTATTCGAGATGATTGTAGTTATTCATCAACTCTGCCTCATCAGTGACTTCATTACCAGAGAAATGATGCGTAGATATTTGCTTGCTGTTATTTTGAGGAACGAAATGAGATGATTGATGAGTTTTTTCGTACTTCACAGTGACTAAATCCACCACGTCTTTTGCGTGCAATCGTGTATAGTATATAGATAGGCCTCCCGTTTGCTATCGCTTACGCTTTATCGCAGCAAAACTGTTTTGATAGGCCTACATATATAGGTAGACTACACAAATCATGGGCTCGCGTGGTCCATTGGTTGTCAAGAAGCTGAAGTAGTCAATGTCGCTATAGACCTTAGTACCTAACTACAATTAGTCCTCTTTTGGACATGGATATGTTTTACGCATCCTGTGTGTAGCGCAATGGAATAAGTGAGTAGAAGAATTACCAGCTCATGAAGATATTCTTTCTTGCATGAAAAAGTGTAGATATTGCTTTTATTCAAATGACGTAGCATAAATAAGTTTATTTGCCTACAAATCGATAGATCCATGTAATGCCAAACCTGGATATTTCAATCATCTTACACACCTGAACGCAAAAGCGTATGTCCATGTCGAATGTGAAACACTGGATTAAGGTCAGTCCAACATTAGTATATTTCAGTCACCATATACACACCAGAACGCAAAAGCGTATGTCCATGTCTGATGATAGATCTATGAAACATTAATCATGACTACAGCGTCAGTTCAAATTACCAATGATTGTATTCCAATAGGTCACATGTAGAAGGATTGAGGCACCGTATTTAACAACATGCAGGGTAGCGTTCATGGTGCAAATGATCGAACGATGCTATTCGAGATGATTGTAGTTATTCATCAACTCTGCCTCATCAGTGACTTCATTACCAGAGAAATGATGCGTAGATATTTGCTTGCTGTTATTTTGAGGAACGAAATGAGATGATTGATGAGTTTTTTCGTACTTCACAGTGACTAAATCCACCACGTCTTTTGCGTGCAATCGTGTATAGTATATAGATAGGCCTCCCGTTTGCTATCGCTTACGCTTTATCGCAGCAAAACTGTTTTGATAGGCCTACATATATAGGTAGACTACACAAATCATGGGCTCGCGTGGTCCATTGGTTGTCAAGAAGCTGAAGTAGTCAATGTCGCTATAGACCTTAGTACCTAACTACAATTAGTCCTCTTTTGGACATGGATATGTTTTACGCATCCTGTGTGTAGCGCAATGGAATAAGTGAGTAGAAGAATTACCAGCTCATGAATATATTCTTTCTTGCATGAAAAAGTGTAGATATTGCTTTTATTCAAATGACGTAGCATAAACAAGTTTATTTGCCTACAAATCGATAGATCCATGTAATGCCAAACCTGGATATTTCAATCATCTTACACACCTGAACGCAAAAGCGTATGTCCATGTCGAATATGAAACACTGGATTAAGGTCAGTCCAACATTAGTATATTTCAGTCACCATATACACACCAGAACGCAAAAGCGTATGTCCATGTCTGATGATAGATCTATGAAACATTAATCATGACTACAGCGTCAGTTCAAATTACCAATGATTGTATTCCAATAGGTCACATGTAGAAGGATTGAGGCACCGTATTTAACAACATGCAGGGTAGCGTTCATGGTGCAAATGATCGAACGATGCTATTCGAGATGATTGTAGTTATTCATCAACTCTGCCTCATCAGTGACTTCATTACCAGAGAAATGATGCGTAGATATTTGCTTGCTGTTATTTTGAGGAACGAAATGAGATGATTGATGAGTTTTTTCGTACTTCACAGTGACTAAATCCACCACGTCTTTTGCGTGCAATCGTGTATAGTATATAGATAGGCCTCCCGTTTGCTATCGCTTACGCTTTATCGCAGCAAAACTGTTTTGATAGGCCTACATATATAGGTAGACTACACAAATCATGGGCTCGCGTGGTCCATTGGTTGTCAAGAAGCTGAAGTAGTCAATGTCGCTATAGACCTTAGTACCTAACTACAATTAGTCCTCTTTTGGACATGGATATGTTTTACGCATCCTGTGTGTAGCGCAATGGAATAAGTGAGTAGAAGAATTACCAGCTCATGAAGATATTCTTTCTTGCATGAAAAAGTGTAGATATTGCTTTTATTCAAATGACGTAGCATAAATAAGTTTATTTGCCTACAAATCGATAGATCCATGTAATGCCAAACCTGGATATTTCAATCATCTTACACACCTGAACGCAAAAGCGTATGTCCATGTCGAATGTGAAACACTGGATTAAGGTCAGTCCAACATTAGTATATTTCAGTCACCTTATACACACCAGAACGCAAAAGCGTATGTCCATGTCTGATGATAGATCTATGAAACATTAATCATGACTACAGCGTCAGTTCAAATTACCAATGATTGTATTCCAATAGGTCACATGTAGAAGGATTGAGGCACCGTATTTAACAACATGCAGGGTAGCGTTCATGGTGCAAATGATCGAACGATGCTATTCGAGATGATTGTAGTTATTCATCAACTCTGCCTCATCAGTGACTTCATTACCAGAGAAATGATGCGTAGATATTTGCTTGCTGTTATTTTGAGGAACGAAATGAGATGATTGATGAGTTTTTTCGTACTTCACAGTGACTAAATCCACCACGTCTTTTGCGTGCAATCGTGTATAGTATATAGATAGGCCTCCCGTTTGCTATCGCTTACGCTTTATCGCAGCAAAACTGTTTTGATAGGCCTACATATATAGGTAGACTACACAAATCATGGGCTCGCGTGGTCCATTGGTTGTCAAGAAGCTGAAGTAGTCAATGTCGCTATAGACCTTAGTACCTAACTACAATTAGTCCTCTTTTGGACATGGATATGTTTTACGCATCCTGTGTGTAGCGCAATGGAATAAGTGAGTAGAAGAATTACCAGCTCATGAAGATATTCTTTCTTGCATGAAAAAGTGTAGATATTGCTTTTATTCAAATGACGTAGCATAAATAAGTTTATTTGCCTACAAATCGATAGATCCATGTAATGCCAAACCTGGATATTTCAATCATCTTACACACCTGAACGCAAAAGCGTATGTCCATGTCGAATGTGAAACACTGGATTAAGGTCAGTCCAACATTAGTATATTTCAGTCACCTTATACACACCAGAACGCAAAAGCGTATGTCCATGTCTGATGATAGATCTATGAAACATTAATCATGACTACAGCGTCAGTTCAAATTACCAATGATTGTATTCCAATAGGTCACATGTAGAAGGATTGAGGCACCGTATTTAACAACATGCAGGGTAGCGTTCATGGTGCAAATGATCGAACGATGCTATTCGAGATGATTGTAGTTATTCATCAACTCTGCCTCATCAGTGACTTCATTACCAGAGAAATGATGCGTAGATATTTGCTTGCTGTTATTTTGAGGAACGAAATGAGATGATTGATGAGTTTTTTCGTACTTCACAGTGACTAAATCCACCACGTCTTTTGCGTGCAATCGTGTATAGTATATAGATAGGCTTCCCGTTTGCTATCGCTTACGCTTTATCGCAGCAAAACTGTTTTGATAGGCCTACATATATAGGTAGACTACACAAATCATGGGCTCGCGTGGTCCATTGGTTGTCAAGAAGCTGAAGTAGTCAATGTCGCTATAGACCTTAGTACCTAACTACAATTAGTCCTCTTTTGGACATGGATATGTTTTACGCATCCTGTGTGTAGCGCAATGGAATAAGTGAGTAGAAGAATTACCAGCTCATGAATATATTCTTTCTTGCATGAAAAAGTGTAGATATTGCTTTTATTCAAATGACGTAGCATAAATAAGTTTATTTGCCTACAAATCGATAGATCCATGTAATGCCAAACCTGGATATTTCAATCATCTTACACACCTGAACGCAAAAGCGTATGTCCATGTCGAATATGAAACACTGGATTAAGGTCAGTCCAACATTAGTATATTTCAGTCACCATATACACACCAGAACGCAAAAGCGTATGTCCATGTCTGATGATAGATCTATGAAACATTAATCATGACTACAGCGTCAGTTCAAATTACCAATGATTGTATTCCAATAGGTCACATGTAGAAGGATTGAGGCACCGTATTTAACAACATGCAGGGTAGCGTTCATGGTGCAAATGATCGAACGATGCTATTCGAGATGATTGTAGTTATTCATCAACTCTGCCTCATCAGTGACTTCATTACCAGAGAAATGATGCGTAGATATTTGCTTGCTGTTATTTTGAGGAACGAAATGAGATGATTGATGAGTTTTTTCGTACTTCACAGTGACTAAATCCACCACGTCTTTTGCGTGCAATCGTGTATAGTATATAGATAGGCCTCCCGTTTGCTATCGCTTACGCTTTATCGCAGCAAAACTGTTTTGATAGGCCTACATATATAGGTAGACTACACAAATCATGGGCTCGCGTGGTCCATTGGTTGTCAAGAAGCTGAAGTAGTCAATGTCGCTATAGACCTTAGTACCTAACTACAATTAGTCCTCTTTTGGACATGGATATGTTTTACGCATCCTGTGTGTAGCGCAATGGAATAAGTGAGTAGAAGAATTACCAGCTCATGAATATATTCTTTCTTGCATGAAAAAGTGTAGATATTGCTTTTATTCAAATGACGTAGCATAAATAAGTTTATTTGCCTACAAATCGATAGATCCATGTAATGCCAAACCTGGATATTTCAATCATCTTACACACCTGAACGCAAAAGCGTATGTCCATGTCGAATGTGAAACACTGGATTAAGGTCAGTCCAACATTAGTATATTTCAGTCACCTTATACACACCAGAACGCAAAAGCGTATGTCCATGTCTGATGATAGATCTATGAAACATTAATCATGACTACAGCGTCAGTTCAAATTACCAATGATTGTATTCCAATAGGTCACATGTAGAAGGATTGAGGCACCGTATTTAACAACATGCAGGGTAGCGTTCATGGTGCAAATGATCGAACGATGCTATTCGAGATGATTGTAGTTATTCATCAACTCTGCCTCATCAGTGACTTCATTACCAGAGAAATGATGCGTAGATATTTGCTTGCTGTTATTTTGAGGAACGAAATGAGATGATTGATGAGTTTTTTCGTACTTCACAGTGACTAAATCCACCACGTCTTTTGCGTGCAATCGTGTATAGTATATAGATAGGCCTCCCGTTTGCTATCGCTTACGCTTTATCGCAGCAAAACTGTTTTGATAGGCCTACATATATAGGTAGACTACACAAATCATGGGCTCGCGTGGTCCATTGGTTGTCAAGAAGCTGAAGTAGTCAATGTCGCTATAGACCTTAGTACCTAACTACAATTAGTCCTCTTTTGGACATGGATATGTTTTACGCATCCTGTGTGTAGCGCAATGGAATAAGTGAGTAGAAGAATTACCAGCTCATGAATATATTCTTTCTTGCATGAAAAAGTGTAGATATTGCTTTTATTCAAATGACGTAGCATAAATAAGTTTATTTGCCTACAAATCGATAGATCCATGTAATGCCAAACCTGGATATTTCAATCATCTTACACACCTGAACGCAAAAGCGTATGTCCATGTCGAATGTGAAACACTGGATTAAGGTCAGTCCAACATTAGTATATTTCAGTCACCTTATACACACCAGAACGCAAAAGCGTATGTCCATGTCTGATGATAGATCTATGAAACATTAATCATGACTACAGCGTCAGTTCAAATTACCAATGATTGTATTCCAATAGGTCACATGTAGAAGGATTGAGGCACCGTATTTAACAACATGCAGGGTAGCGTTCATGGTGCAAATGATCGAACGATGCTATTCGAGATGATTGTAGTTATTCATCAACTCTGCCTCATCAGTGACTTCATTACCAGAGAAATGATGCGTAGATATTTGCTTGCTGTTATTTTGAGGAACGAAATGAGATGATTGATGAGTTTTTTCGTACTTCACAGTGACTAAATCCACCACGTCTTTTGCGTGCAATCGTGTATAGTATATAGATAGGCTTCCCGTTTGCTATCGCTTACGCTTTATCGCAGCAAAACTGTTTTGATAGGCCTACATATATAGGTAGACTACACAAATCATGGGCTCGCGTGGTCCATTGGTTGTCAAGAAGCTGAAGTAGTCAATGTCGCTATAGACCTTAGTACCTAACTACAATTAGTCCTCTTTTGGACATGGATATGTTTTACGCATCCTGTGTGTAGCGCAATGGAATAAGTGAGTAGAAGAATTACCAGCTCATGAATATATTCTTTCTTGCATGAAAAAGTGTAGATATTGCTTTTATTCAAATGACGTAGCATAAATAAGTTTATTTGCCTACAAATCGATAGATCCATGTAATGCCAAACCTGGATATTTCAATCATCTTACACACCTGAACGCAAAAGCGTATGTCCATGTCGAATATGAAACACTGGATTAAGGTCAGTCCAACATTAGTATATTTCAGTCACCATATACACACCAGAACGCAAAAGCGTATGTCCATGTCTGATGATAGATCTATGAAACATTAATCATGACTACAGCGTCAGTTCAAATTACCAATGATTGTATTCCAATAGGTCACATGTAGAAGGATTGAGGCACCGTATTTAACAACATGCAGGGTAGCGTTCATGGTGCAAATGATCGAACGATGCTATTCGAGATGATTGTAGTTATTCATCAACTCTGCCTCATCAGTGACTTCATTACCAGAGAAATGATGCGTAGATATTTGCTTGCTGTTATTTTGAGGAACGAAATGAGATGATTGATGAGTTTTTTCGTACTTCACAGTGACTAAATCCACCACGTCTTTTGCGTGCAATCGTGTATAGTATATAGATAGGCCTCCCGTTTGCTATCGCTTACGCTTTATCGCAGCAAAACTGTTTTGATAGGCCTACATATATAGGTAGACTACACAAATCATGGGCTCGCGTGGTCCATTGGTTGTCAAGAAGCTGAAGTAGTCAATGTCGCTATAGACCTTAGTACCTAACTACAATTAGTCCTCTTTTGGACATGGATATGTTTTACGCATCCTGTGTGTAGCGCAATGGAATAAGTGAGTAGAAGAATTACCAGCTCATGAATATATTCTTTCTTGCATGAAAAAGTGTAGATATTGCTTTTATTCAAATGACGTAGCATAAATAAGTTTATTTGCCTACAAATCGATAGATCCATGTAATGCCAAACCTGGATATTTCAATCATCTTACACACCTGAACGCAAAAGCGTATGTCCATGTCGAATATGAAACACTGGATTAAGGTCAGTCCAACATTAGTATATTTCAGTCACCATATACACACCAGAACGCAAAAGCGTATGTCCATGTCTGATGATAGATCTATGAAACATTAATCATGACTACAGCGTCAGTTCAAATTACCAATGATTGTATTCCAATAGGTCACATGTAGAAGGATTGAGGCACCGTATTTAACAACATGCAGGGTAGCGTTCATGGTGCAAATGATCGAACGATGCTATTCGAGATGATTGTAGTTATTCATCAACTCTGCCTCATCAGTGTCGTCATTACCAGAGAAATGATGCGTAGATATTTGCTTGCTGTTATTTTGAGGAACGAAATGAGATGATTGATGAGTTTTTTCGTACTTCACAGTGACTAAATCCACCACGTCTTTTGCGTGCAATCGTGTATAGTATATAGATAGGCCTCCCGTTTGCTATCGCTTACGCTTTATCGCAGCAAAACTGTTTTGATAGGCCTACATATATAGGTAGACTACACAAATCATGGGCTCGCGTGGTCCATTGGTTGTCAAGAAGCTGAAGTAGTCAATGTCGCTATAGACCTTAGTACCTAACTACAATTAGTCCTCTTTTGGACATGGATATGTTTTACGCATCCTGTGTGTAGCGCAATGGAATAAGTGAGTAGAAGAATTACCAGCTCATGAATATATTCTTTCTTGCATGAAAAAGTGTAGATATTGCTTTTATTCAAATGACGTAGCATAAATAAGTTTATTTGCCTACAAATCGATAGATCCATGTAATGCCAAACCTGGATATTTCAATCATCTTACACACCTGAACGCAAAAGCGTATGTCCATGTCGAATATGAAACACTGGATTAAGGTCAGTCCAACATTAGTATATTTCAGTCACCTTATACACACCAGAACGCAAAAGCGTATGTCCATGTCTGATGATAGATCTATGAAACATTAATCATGACTACAGCGTCAGTTCAAATTACCAATGATTGTATTCCAATAGGTCACATGTAGAAGGATTGAGGCACCGTATTTAACAACATGCAGGGTAGCGTTCATGGTGCAAATGATCGAACGATGCTATTCGAGATGATTGTAGTTATTCATCAACTCTGCCTCATCAGTGACTTCATTACCAGAGAAATGATGCGTAGATATTTGCTTGCTGTTATTTTGAGGAACGAAATGAGATGATTGATGAGTTTTTTCGTACTTCACAGTGACTAAATCCACCACGTCTTTTGCGTGCAATCGTGTATAGTATATAGATAGGCCTCCCGTTTGCTATCGCTTACGCTTTATCGCAGCAAAACTGTTTTGATAGGCCTACATATATAGGTAGACTACACAAATCATGGGCTCGCGTGGTCCATTGGTTGTCAAGAAGCTGAAGTAGTCAATGTCGCTATAGACCTTAGTACCTAACTACAATTAGTCCTCTTTTGGACATGGATATGTTTTACGCATCCTGTGTGTAGCGCAATGGAATAAGTGAGTAGAAGAATTACCAGCTCATGAATATATTCTTTCTTGCATGAAAAAGTGTAGATATTGCTTTTATTCAAATGACGTAGCATAAATAAGTTTATTTGCCTACAAATCGATAGATCCATGTAATGCCAAACCTGGATATTTCAATCATCTTACACACCTGAACGCAAAAGCGTATGTCCATGTCGAATATGAAACACTGGATTAAGGTCAGTCCAACATTAGTATATTTCAGTCACCTTATACACACCAGAACGCAAAAGCGTATGTCCATGTCTGATGATAGATCTATGAAACATTAATCATGACTACAGCGTCAGTTCAAATTACCAATGATTGTATTCCAATAGGTCACATGTAGAAGGATTGAGGCACCGTATTTAACAACATGCAGGGTAGCGTTCATGGTGCAAATGATCGAACGATGCTATTCGAGATGATTGTAGTTATTCATCAACTCTGCCTCATCAGTGACGTCATTACCAGAGAAATGATGCGTAGATATTTGCTTGCTGTTATTTTGAGGAACGAAATGAGATGATTGATGAGTTTTTTCGTACTTCACAGTGACTAAATCCACCACGTCTTTTGCGTGCAATCGTGTATAGTATATAGATAGGCCTCCCGTTTGCTATCGCTTACGCTTTATCGCAGCAAAACTGTTTTGATAGGCCTACATATATAGGTAGACTACACAAATCATGGGCTCGCGTGGTCCATTGGTTGTCAAGAAGCTGAAGTAGTCAATGTCGCTATAGACCTTAGTACCTAACTACAATTAGTCCTCTTTTGGACATGGATATGTTTTACGCATCCTGTGTGTAGCGCAATGGAATAAGTGAGTAGAAGAATTACCAGCTCATGAATATATTCTTTCTTGCATGAAAAAGTGTAGATATTGCTTTTATTCAAATGACGTAGCATAAATAAGTTTATTTGCCTACAAATCGATAGATCCATGTAATGCCAAACCTGGATATTTCAATCATCTTACACACCTGAACGCAAAAGCGTATGTCCATGTCGAATATGAAACACTGGATTAAGGTCAGTCCAACATTAGTATATTTCAGTCACCATATACACACCAGAACGCAAAAGCGTATGTCCATGTCTGATGATAGATCTATGAAACATTAATCATGACTACAGCGTCAGTTCAAATTACCAATGATTGTATTCCAATAGGTCACATGTAGAAGGATTGAGGCACCGTATTTAACAACATGCAGGGTAGCGTTCATGGTGCAAATGATCGAACGATGCTATTCGAGATGATTGTAGTTATTCATCAACTCTGCCTCATCAGTGACTTCATTACCAGAGAAATGATGCGTAGATATTTGCTTGCTGTTATTTTGAGGAACGAAATGAGATGATTGATGAGTTTTTTCGTACTTCACAGTGACTAAATCCACCACGTCTTTTGCGTGCAATCGTGTATAGTATATAGATAGGCCTCCCGTTTGCTATCGCTTACGCTTTATCGCAGCAAAACTGTTTTGATAGGCCTACATATATAGGTAGACTACACAAATCATGGGCTCGCGTGGTCCATTGGTTGTCAAGAAGCTGAAGTAGTCAATGTCGCTATAGACCTTAGTACCTAACTACAATTAGTCCTCTTTTGGACATGGATATGTTTTACGCATCCTGTGTGTAGCGCAATGGAATAAGTGAGTAGAAGAATTACCAGCTCATGAATATATTCTTTCTTGCATGAAAAAGTGTAGATATTGCTTTTATTCAAATGACGTAGCATAAATAAGTTTATTTGCCTACAAATCGATAGATCCATGTAATGCCAAACCTGGATATTTCAATCATCTTACACACCTGAACGCAAAAGCGTATGTCCATGTCGAATATGAAACACTGGATTAAGGTCAGTCCAACATTAGTATATTTCAGTCACCATATACACACCAGAACGCAAAAGCGTATGTCCATGTCTGATGATAGATCTATGAAACATTAATCATGACTACAGCGTCAGTTCAAATTACCAATGATTGTATTCCAATAGGTCACATGTAGAAGGATTGAGGCACCGTATTTAACAACATGCAGGGTAGCGTTCATGGTGCAAATGATCGAACGATGCTATTCGAGATGATTGTAGTTATTCATCAACTCTGCCTCATCAGTGACGTCATTACCAGAGAAATGATGCGTAGATATTTGCTTGCTGTTATTTTGAGGAACGAAATGAGATGATTGATGAGTTTTTTCGTACTTCACAGTGACTAAATCCACCACGTCTTTTGCGTGCAATCGTGTATAGTATATAGATAGGCCTCCCGTTTGCTATCGCTTACGCTTTATCGCAGCAAAACTGTTTTGATAGGCCTACATATATAGGTAGACTACACAAATCATGGGCTCGCGTGGTCCATTGGTTGTCAAGAAGCTGAAGTAGTCAATGTCGCTATAGACCTTAGTACCTAACTACAATTAGTCCTCTTTTGGACATGGATATGTTTTACGCATCCTGTGTGTAGCGCAATGGAATAAGTGAGTAGAAGAATTACCAGCTCATGAATATATTCTTTCTTGCATGAAAAAGTGTAGATATTGCTTTTATTCAAATGACGTAGCATAAATAAGTTTATTTGCCTACAAATCGATAGATCCATGTAATGCCAAACCTGGATATTTCAATCATCTTACACACCTGAACGCAAAAGCGTATGTCCATGTCGAATATGAAACACTGGATTAAGGTCAGTCCAACATTAGTATATTTCAGTCACCATATACACACCAGAACGCAAAAGCGTATGTCCATGTCTGATGATAGATCTATGAAACATTAATCATGACTACAGCGTCAGTTCAAATTACCAA
Organism: Prostheceraeus crozeri; assembly: GCA_907163375.1. Classification (NCBI taxonomy): domain Eukaryota; kingdom Metazoa; phylum Platyhelminthes; order Polycladida; family Euryleptidae; genus Prostheceraeus; species Prostheceraeus crozeri. Next base: position 104,978 of record CAJQUW010015140.1, read on the forward strand.
TGATTGTATTCCAATAGGTCACATGTAGAAGGATTGAGGCACCGTATTTAACAACATGCAGGGTAGCGTTCATGGTGCAAATGATCGAACGATGCTATTCGAGATGATTGTAGTTATTCATCAACTCTGCCTCATCAGTGACGTCATTACCAGAGAAATGATGCGTAGATATTTGCTTGCTGTTATTTTGAGGAACGAAATGAGATGATTGATGAGTTTTTTCGTACTTCACAGTGACTAAATCCACCACGTCTTTTGCGTGCAATCGTGTATAGTATATAGATAGGCCTCCCGTTTGCTATCGCTTACGCTTTATCGCAGCAAAACTGTTTTGATAGGCCTACATATATAGGTAGACTACACAAATCATGGGCTCGCGTGGTCCATTGGTTGTCAAGAAGCTGAAGTAGTCAATGTCGCTATAGACCTTAGTACCTAACTACAATTAGTCCTCTTTTGGACATGGATATGTTTTACGCATCCTGTGTGTAACGCAATGGAATAAGTGAGTAGAAGAATTACCAGCTCATGAATATATTCTTTCTTGCATGAAAAAGTGTAGATATTGCTTTTATTCAAATGACGTAGCATAAATAAGTTTATTTGCCTACAAATCGATAGATCCATGTAATGCCAAACCTGGATATTTCAATCATCTTACACACCTGAACGCAAAAGCGTATGTCCATGTCGAATATGAAACACTGGATTAAGGTCAGTCCAACATTAGTATATTTCAGTCACCTTATACACACCAGAACGCAAAAGCGTATGTCCATGTCTGATGATAGATCTATGAAACATTAATCATGACTACAGCGTCAGTTCAAATTACCAATGATTGTATTCCAATAGGTCACATGTAGAAGGATTGAGGCACCGTATTTAACAACATGCAGGGTAGCGTTCATGGTGCAAATGATCGAACGATGCTATTCGAGATGATTGTAGTTATTCATCAACTCTGCCTCATCAGTGACTTCATTACCAGAGAAATGATGCGTAGATATTTGCTTGCTGTTATTTTGAGGAACGAAATGAGATGATTGATGAGTTTTTTCGTACTTCACAGTGACTAAATCCACCACGTCTTTTGCGTGCAATCGTGTATAGTATATAGATAGGCCTCCCGTTTGCTATCGCTTACGCTTTATCGCAGCAAAACTGTTTTGATAGGCCTACATATATAGGTAGACTACACAAATCATGGGCTCGCGTGGTCCATTGGTTGTCAAGAAGCTGAAGTAGTCAATGTCGCTATAGACCTTAGTACCTAACTACAATTAGTCCTCTTTTGGACATGGATATGTTTTACGCATCCTGTGTGTAGCGCAATGGAATAAGTGAGTAGAAGAATTACCAGCTCATGAATATATTCTTTCTTGCATGAAAAAGTGTAGATATTGCTTTTATTCAAATGACGTAGCATAAATAAGTTTATTTGCCTACAAATCGATAGATCCATGTAATGCCAAACCTGGATATTTCAATCATCTTACACACCTGAACGCAAAAGCGTATGTCCATGTCGAATATGAAACACTGGATTAAGGTCAGTCCAACATTAGTATATTTCAGTCACCTTATACACACCAGAACGCAAAAGCGTATGTCCATGTCTGATGATAGATCTATGAAACATTAATCATGACTACAGCGTCAGTTCAAATTACCAATGATTGTATTCCAATAGGTCACATGTAGAAGGATTGAGGCACCGTATTTAACAACATGCAGGGTAGCGTTCATGGTGCAAATGATCGAACGATGCTATTCGAGATGATTGTAGTTATTCATCAACTCTGCCTCATCAGTGACTTCATTACCAGAGAAATGATGCGTAGATATTTGCTTGCTGTTATTTTGAGGAACGAAATGAGATGATTGATGAGTTTTTTCGTACTTCACAGTGACTAAATCCACCACGTCTTTTGCGTGCAATCGTGTATAGTATATAGATAGGCCTCCCGTTTGCTATCGCTTACGCTTTATCGCAGCAAAACTGTTTTGATAGGCCTACATATATAGGTAGACTACACAAATCATGGGCTCGCGTGGTCCATTGGTTGTCAAGAAGCTGAAGTAGTCAATGTCGCTATAGACCTTAGTACCTAACTACAATTAGTCCTCTTTTGGACATGGATATGTTTTACGCATCCTGTGTGTAGCGCAATGGAATAAGTGAGTAGAAGAATTACCAGCTCATGAATATATTCTTTCTTGCATGAAAAAGTGTAGATATTGCTTTTATTCAAATGACGTAGCATAAATAAGTTTATTTGCCTACAAATCGATAGATCCATGTAATGCCAAACCTGGATATTTCAATCATCTTACACACCTGAACGCAAAAGCGTATGTCCATGTCGAATATGAAACACTGGATTAAGGTCAGTCCAACATTAGTATATTTCAGTCACCTTATACACACCAGAACGCAAAAGCGTATGTCCATGTCTGATGATAGATCTATGAAACATTAATCATGACTACAGCGTCAGTTCAAATTACCAATGATTGTATTCCAATAGGTCACATGTAGAAGGATTGAGGCACCGTATTTAACAACATGCAGGGTAGCGTTCATGGTGCAAATGATCGAACGATGCTATTCGAGATGATTGTAGTTATTCATCAACTCTGCCTCATCAGTGACTTCATTACCAGAGAAATGATGCGTAGATATTTGCTTGCTGTTATTTTGAGGAACGAAATGAGATGATTGATGAGTTTTTTCGTACTTCACAGTGACTAAATCCACCACGTCTTTTGCGTGCAATCGTGTATAGTATATAGATAGGCCTCCCGTTTGCTATCGCTTACGCTTTATCGCAGCAAAACTGTTTTGATAGGCCTACATATATAGGTAGACTACACAAATCATGGGCTCGCGTGGTCCATTGGTTGTCAAGAAGCTGAAGTAGTCAATGTCGCTATAGACCTTAGTACCTAACTACAATTAGTCCTCTTTTGGACATGGATATGTTTTACGCATCCTGTGTGTAGCGCAATGGAATAAGTGAGTAGAAGAATTACCAGCTCATGAATATATTCTTTCTTGCATGAAAAAGTGTAGATATTGCTTTTATTCAAATGACGTAGCATAAATAAGTTTATTTGCCTACAAATCGATAGATCCATGTAATGCCAAACCTGGATATTTCAATCATCTTACACACCTGAACGCAAAAGCGTATGTCCATGTCGAATATGAAACACTGGATTAAGGTCAGTCCAACATTAGTATATTTCAGTCACCTTATACACACCAGAACGCAAAAGCGTATGTCCATGTCTGATGATAGATCTATGAAACATTAATCATGACTACAGCGTCAGTTCAAATTACCAATGATTGTATTCCAATAGGTCACATGTAGAAGGATTGAGGCACCGTATTTAACAACATGCAGGGTAGCGTTCATGGTGCAAATGATCGAACGATGCTATTCGAGATGATTGTAGTTATTCATCAACTCTGCCTCATCAGTGACTTCATTACCAGAGAAATGATGCGTAGATATTTGCTTGCTGTTATTTTGAGGAACGAAATGAGATGATTGATGAGTTTTTTCGTACTTCACAGTGACTAAATCCACCACGTCTTTTGCGTGCAATCGTGTATAGTATATAGATAGGCCTCCCGTTTGCTATCGCTTACGCTTTATCGCAGCAAAACTGTTTTGATAGGCCTACATATATAGGTAGACTACACAAATCATGGGCTCGCGTGGTCCATTGGTTGTCAAGAAGCTGAAGTAGTCAATGTCGCTATAGACCTTAGTACCTAACTACAATTAGTCCTCTTTTGGACATGGATATGTTTTACGCATCCTGTGTGTAGCGCAATGGAATAAGTGAGTAGAAGAATTACCAGCTCATGAATATATTCTTTCTTGCATGAAAAAGTGTAGATATTGCTTTTATTCAAATGACGTAGCATAAATAAGTTTATTTGCCTACAAATCGATAGATCCATGTAATGCCAAACCTGGATATTTCAATCATCTTACACACCTGAACGCAAAAGCGTATGTCCATGTCGAATATGAAACACTGGATTAAGGTCAGTCCAACATTAGTATATTTCAGTCACCTTATACACACCAGAACGCAAAAGCGTATGTCCATGTCTGATGATAGATCTATGAAACATTAATCATGACTACAGCGTCAGTTCAAATTACCAATGATTGTATTCCAATAGGTCACATGTAGAAGGATTGAGGCACCGTATTTAACAACATGCAGGGTAGCGTTCATGGTGCAAATGATCGAACGATGCTATTCGAGATGATTGTAGTTATTCATCAACTCTGCCTCATCAGTGACTTCATTACCAGAGAAATGATGCGTAGATATTTGCTTGCTGTTATTTTGAGGAACGAAATGAGATGATTGATGAGTTTTTTCGTACTTCACAGTGACTAAATCCACCACGTCTTTTGCGTGCAATCGTGTATAGTATATAGATAGGCCTCCCGTTTGCTATCGCTTACGCTTTATCGCAGCAAAACTGTTTTGATAGGCCTACATATATAGGTAGACTACACAAATCATGGGCTCGCGTGGTCCATTGGTTGTCAAGAAGCTGAAGTAGTCAATGTCGCTATAGACCTTAGTACCTAACTACAATTAGTCCTCTTTTGGACATGGATATGTTTTACGCATCCTGTGTGTAGCGCAATGGAATAAGTGAGTAGAAGAATTACCAGCTCATGAATATATTCTTTCTTGCATGAAAAAGTGTAGATATTGCTTTTATTCAAATGACGTAGCATAAATAAGTTTATTTGCCTACAAATCGATAGATCCATGTAATGCCAAACCTGGATATTTCAATCATCTTACACACCTGAACGCAAAAGCGTATGTCCATGTCGAATATGAAACACTGGATTAAGGTCAGTCCAACATTAGTATATTTCAGTCACCATATACACACCAGAACGCAAAAGCGTATGTCCATGTCTGATGATAGATCTATGAAACATTAATCATGACTACAGCGTCAGTTCAAATTACCAATGATTGTATTCCAATAGGTCACATGTAGAAGGATTGAGGCACCGTATTTAACAACATGCAGGGTAGCGTTCATGGTGCAAATGATCGAACGATGCTATTCGAGATGATTGTAGTTATTCATCAACTCTGCCTCATCAGTGACTTCATTACCAGAGAAATGATGCGTAGATATTTGCTTGCTGTTATTTTGAGGAACGAAATGAGATGATTGATGAGTTTTTTCGTACTTCACAGTGACTAAATCCACCACGTCTTTTGCGTGCAATCGTGTATAGTATATAGATAGGCCTCCCGTTTGCTATCGCTTACGCTTTATCGCAGCAAAACTGTTTTGATAGGCCTACATATATAGGTAGACTACACAAATCATGGGCTCGCGTGGTCCATTGGTTGTCAAGAAGCTGAAGTAGTCAATGTCGCTATAGACCTTAGTACCTAACTACAATTAGTCCTCTTTTGGACATGGATATGTTTTACGCATCCTGTGTGTAGCGCAATGGAATAAGTGAGTAGAAGAATTACCAGCTCATGAATATATTCTTTCTTGCATGAAAAAGTGTAGATATTGCTTTTATTCAAATGACGTAGCATAAATAAGTTTATTTGCCTACAAATCGATAGATCCATGTAATGCCAAACCTGGATATTTCAATCATCTTACACACCTGAACGCAAAAGCGTATGTCCATGTCGAATATGAAACACTGGATTAAGGTCAGTCCAACATTAGTATATTTCAGTCACCATATACACACCAGAACGCAAAAGCGTATGTCCATGTCTGATGATAGATCTATGAAACATTAATCATGACTACAGCGTCAGTTCAAATTACCAATGATTGTATTCCAATAGGTCACATGTAGAAGGATTGAGGCACCGTATTTAACAACATGCAGGGTAGCGTTCATGGTGCAAATGATCGAACGATGCTATTCGAGATGATTGTAGTTATTCATCAACTCTGCCTCATCAGTGACTTCATTACCAGAGAAATGATGCGTAGATATTTGCTTGCTGTTATTTTGAGGAACGAAATGAGATGATTGATGAGTTTTTTCGTACTTCACAGTGACTAAATCCACCACGTCTTTTGCGTGCAATCGTGTATAGTATATAGATAGGCCTCCCGTTTGCTATCGCTTACGCTTTATCGCAGCAAAACTGTTTTGATAGGCCTACATATATAGGTAGACTACACAAATCATGGGCTCGCGTGGTCCATTGGTTGTCAAGAAGCTGAAGTAGTCAATGTCGCTATAGACCTTAGTACCTAACTACAATTAGTCCTCTTTTGGACATGGATATGTTTTACGCATCCTGTGTGTAGCGCAATGGAATAAGTGAGTAGAAGAATTACCAGCTCATGAATATATTCTTTCTTGCATGAAAAAGTGTAGATATTGCTTTTATTCAAATGACGTAGCATAAATAAGTTTATTTGCCTACAAATCGATAGATCCATGTAATGCCAAACCTGGATATTTCAATCATCTTACACACCTGAACGCAAAAGCGTATGTCCATGTCGAATATGAAACACTGGATTAAGGTCAGTCCAACATTAGTATATTTCAGTCACCTTATACACACCAGAACGCAAAAGCGTATGTCCATGTCTGATGATAGATCTATGAAACATTAATCATGACTACAGCGTCAGTTCAAATTACCAATGATTGTATTCCAATAGGTCACATGTAGAAGGATTGAGGCACCGTATTTAACAACATGCAGGGTAGCGTTCATGGTGCAAATGATCGAACGATGCTATTCGAGATGATTGTAGTTATTCATCAACTCTGCCTCATCAGTGACTTCATTACCAGAGAAATGATGCGTAGATATTTGCTTGCTGTTATTTTGAGGAACGAAATGAGATGATTGATGAGTTTTTTCGTACTTCACAGTGACTAAATCCACCACGTCTTTTGCGTGCAATCGTGTATAGTATATAGATAGGCCTCCCGTTTGCTATCGCTTACGCTTTATCGCAGCAAAACTGTTTTGATAGGCCTACATATATAGGTAGACTACACAAATCATGGGCTCGCGTGGTCCATTGGTTGTCAAGAAGCTGAAGTAGTCAATGTCGCTATAGACCTTAGTACCTAACTACAATTAGTCCTCTTTTGGACATGGATATGTTTTACGCATCCTGTGTGTAGCGCAATGGAATAAGTGAGTAGAAGAATTACCAGCTCATGAATATATTCTTTCTTGCATGAAAAAGTGTAGATATTGCTTTTATTCAAATGACGTAGCATAAATAAGTTTATTTGCCTACAAATCGATAGATCCATGTAATGCCAAACCTGGATATTTCAATCATCTTACACACCTGAACGCAAAAGCGTATGTCCATGTCGAATATGAAACACTGGATTAAGGTCAGTCCAACATTAGTATATTTCAGTCACCATATACACACCAGAACGCAAAAGCGTATGTCCATGTCTGATGATAGATCTATGAAACATTAATCATGACTACAGCGTCAGTTCAAATTACCAATGATTGTATTCCAATAGGTCACATGTAGAAGGATTGAGGCACCGTATTTAACAACATGCAGGGTAGCGTTCATGGTGCAAATGATCGAACGATGCTATTCGAGATGATTGTAGTTATTCATCAACTCTGCCTCATCAGTGACGTCATTACCAGAGAAATGATGCGTAGATATTTGCTTGCTGTTATTTTGAGGAACGAAATGAGATGATTGATGAGTTTTTTCGTACTTCACAGTGACTAAATCCACCACGTCTTTTGCGTGCAATCGTGTATAGTATATAGATAGGCCTCCCGTTTGCTATCGCTTACGCTTTATCGCAGCAAAACTGTTTTGATAGGCCTACATATATAGGTAGACTACACAAATCATGGGCTCGCGTGGTCCATTGGTTGTCAAGAAGCTGAAGTAGTCAATGTCGCTATAGACCTTAGTACCTAACTACAATTAGTCCTCTTTTGGACATGGATATGTTTTACGCATCCTGTGTGTAGCGCAATGGAATAAGTGAGTAGAAGAATTACCAGCTCATGAATATATTCTTTCTTGCATGAAAAAGTGTAGATATTGCTTTTATTCAAATGACGTAGCATAAATAAGTTTATTTGCCTACAAATCGATAGATCCATGTAATGCCAAACCTGGATATTTCAATCATCTTACACACCTGAACGCAAAAGCGTATGTCCATGTCGAATATGAAACACTGGATTAAGGTCAGTCCAACATTAGTATATTTCAGTCACCTTATACACACCAGAACGCAAAAGCGTATGTCCATGTCTGATGATAGATCTATGAAACATTAATCATGACTACAGCGTCAGTTCAAATTACCAATGATTGTATTCCAATAGGTCACATGTAGAAGGATTGAGGCACCGTATTTAACAACATGCAGGGTAGCGTTCATGGTGCAAATGATCGAACGATGCTATTCGAGATGATTGTAGTTATTCATCAACTCTGCCTCATCAGTGACTTCATTACCAGAGAAATGATGCGTAGATATTTGCTTGCTGTTATTTTGAGGAACGAAATGAGATGATTGATGAGTTTTTTCGTACTTCACAGTGACTAAATCCACCACGTCTTTTGCGTGCAATCGTGTATAGTATATAGATAGGCCTCCCGTTTGCTATCGCTTACGCTTTATCGCAGCAAAACTGTTTTGATAGGCCTACATATATAGGTAGACTACACAAATCATGGGCTCGCGTGGTCCATTGGTTGTCAAGAAGCTGAAGTAGTCAATGTCGCTATAGACCTTAGTACCTAACTACAATTAGTCCTCTTTTGGACATGGATATGTTTTACGCATCCTGTGTGTAGCGCAATGGAATAAGTGAGTAGAAGAATTACCAGCTCATGAATATATTCTTTCTTGCATGAAAAAGTGTAGATATTGCTTTTATTCAAATGACGTAGCATAAATAAGTTTATTTGCCTACAAATCGATAGATCCATGTAATGCCAAACCTGGATATTTCAATCATCTTACACACCTGAACGCAAAAGCGTATGTCCATGTCGAATATGAAACACTGGATTAAGGTCAGTCCAACATTAGTATATTTCAGTCACCTTATACACACCAGAACGCAAAAGCGTATGTCCATGTCTGATGATAGATCTATGAAACATTAATCATGACTACAGCGTCAGTTCAAATTACCAATGATTGTATTCCAATAGGTCACATGTAGAAGGATTGAGGCACCGTATTTAACAACATGCAGGGTAGCGTTCATGGTGCAAATGATCGAACGATGCTATTCGAGATGATTGTAGTTATTCATCAACTCTGCCTCATCAGTGACTTCATTACCAGAGAAATGATGCGTAGATATTTGCTTGCTGTTATTTTGAGGAACGAAATGAGATGATTGATGAGTTTTTTCGTACTTCACAGTGACTAAATCCACCACGTCTTTTGCGTGCAATCGTGTATAGTATATAGATAGGCCTCCCGTTTGCTATCGCTTACGCTTTATCGCAGCAAAACTGTTTTGATAGGCCTACATATATAGGTAGACTACACAAATCATGGGCTCGCGTGGTCCATTGGTTGTCAAGAAGCTGAAGTAGTCAATGTCGCTATAGACCTTAGTACCTAACTACAATTAGTCCTCTTTTGGACATGGATATGTTTTACGCATCCTGTGTGTAGCGCAATGGAATAAGTGAGTAGAAGAATTACCAGCTCATGAATATATTCTTTCTTGCATGAAAAAGTGTAGATATTGCTTTTATTCAAATGACGTAGCATAAATAAGTTTATTTGCCTACAAATCGATAGATCCATGTAATGCCAAACCTGGATATTTCAATCATCTTACACACCTGAACGCAAAAGCGTATGTCCATGTCGAATATGAAACACTGGATTAAGGTCAGTCCAACATTAGTATATTTCAGTCACCATATACACACCAGAACGCAAAAGCGTATGTCCATGTCTGATGATAGATCTATGAAACATTAATCATGACTACAGCGTCAGTTCAAATTACCAATGATTGTATTCCAATAGGTCACATGTAGAAGGATTGAGGCACCGTATTTAACAACATGCAGGGTAGCGTTCATGGTGCAAATGATCGAACGATGCTATTCGAGATGATTGTAGTTATTCATCAACTCTGCCTCATCAGTGACTTCATTACCAGAGAAATGATGCGTAGATATTTGCTTGCTGTTATTTTGAGGAACGAAATGAGATGATTGATGAGTTTTTTCGTACTTCACAGTGACTAAATCCACCACGTCTTTTGCGTGCAATCGTGTATAGTATATAGATAGGCCTCCCGTTTGCTATCGCTTACGCTTTATCGCAGCAAAACTGTTTTGATAGGCCTACATATATAGGTAGACTACACAAATCATGGGCTCGCGTGGTCCATTGGTTGTCAAGAAGCTGAAGTAGTCAATGTCGCTATAGACCTTAGTACCTAACTACAATTAGTCCTCTTTTGGACATGGATATGTTTTACGCATCCTGTGTGTAGCGCAATGGAATAAGTGAGTAGAAGAATTACCAGCTCATGAATATATTCTTTCTTGCATGAAAAAGTGTAGATATTGCTTTTATTCAAATGACGTAGCATAAATAAGTTTATTTGCCTACAAATCGATAGATCCATGTAATGCCAAACCTGGATATTTCAATCATCTTACACACCTGAACGCAAAAGCGTATGTCCATGTCGAATATGAAACACTGGATTAAGGTCAGTCCAACATTAGTATATTTCAGTCACCATATACACACCAGAACGCAAAAGCGTATGTCCATGTCTGATGATAGATCTATGAAACATTAATCATGACTACAGCGTCAGTTCAAATTACCAATGATTGTATTCCAATAGGTCACATGTAGAAGGATTGAGGCACCGTATTTAACAACATGCAGGGTAGCGTTCATGGTGCAAATGATCGAACGATGCTATTCGAGATGATTGTAGTTATTCATCAACTCTGCCTCATCAGTGACGTCATTACCAGAGAAATGATGCGTAGATATTTGCTTGCTGTTATTTTGAGGAACGAAATGAGATGATTGATGAGTTTTTTCGTACTTCACAGTGACTAAATCCACCACGTCTTTTGCGTGCAATCGTGTATAGTATATAGATAGGCCTCCCGTTTGCTATCGCTTACGCTTTATCGCAGCAAAACTGTTTTGATAGGCCTACATATATAGGTAGACTACACAAATCATGGGCTCGCGTGGTCCATTGGTTGTCAAGAAGCTGAAGTAGTCAATGTCGCTATAGACCTTAGTACCTAACTACAATTAGTCCTCTTTTGGACATGGATATGTTTTACGCATCCTGTGTGTAGCGCAATGGAATAAGTGAGTAGAAGAATTACCAGCTCATGAATATATTCTTTCTTGCATGAAAAAGTGTAGATATTGCTTTTATTCAAATGACGTAGCATAAATAAGTTTATTTGCCTACAAATCGATAGATCCATGTAATGCCAAACCTGGATATTTCAATCATCTTACACACCTGAACGCAAAAGCGTATGTCCATGTCGAATATGAAACACTGGATTAAGGTCAGTCCAACATTAGTATATTTCAGTCACCTTATACACACCAGAACGCAAAAGCGTATGTCCATGTCTGATGATAGATCTATGAAACATTAATCATGACTACAGCGTCAGTTCAAATTACCAATGATTGTATTCCAATAGGTCACATGTAGAAGGATTGAGGCACCGTATTTAACAACATGCAGGGTAGCGTTCATGGTGCAAATGATCGAACGATGCTATTCGAGATGATTGTAGTTATTCATCAACTCTGCCTCATCAGTGACTTCATTACCAGAGAAATGATGCGTAGATATTTGCTTGCTGTTATTTTGAGGAACGAAATGAGATGATTGATGAGTTTTTTCGTACTTCACAGTGACTAAATCCACCACGTCTTTTGCGTGCAATCGTGTATAGTATATAGATAGGCCTCCCGTTTGCTATCGCTTACGCTTTATCGCAGCAAAACTGTTTTGATAGGCCTACATATATAGGTAGACTACACAAATCATGGGCTCGCGTGGTCCATTGGTTGTCAAGAAGCTGAAGTAGTCAATGTCGCTATAGACCTTAGTACCTAACTACAATTAGTCCTCTTTTGGACATGGATATGTTTTACGCATCCTGTGTGTAGCGCAATGGAATAAGTGAGTAGAAGAATTACCAGCTCATGAATATATTCTTTCTTGCATGAAAAAGTGTAGATATTGCTTTTATTCAAATGACGTAGCATAAATAAGTTTATTTGCCTACAAATCGATAGATCCATGTAATGCCAAACCTGGATATTTCAATCATCTTACACACCTGAACGCAAAAGCGTATGTCCATGTCGAATATGAAACACTGGATTAAGGTCAGTCCAACATTAGTATATTTCAGTCACCATATACACACCAGAACGCAAAAGCGTATGTCCATGTCTGATGATAGATCTATGAAACATTAATCATGACTACAGCGTCAGTTCAAATTACACATGATTGTATTCCAATAGGTCACATGTAGAAGGATTGAGGCACCGTATTTAACAACATGCAGGGTAGCGTTCATGGTGCAAATGATCGAACGATGCTATTCGAGATGATTGTAGTTATTCATCAACTCTGCCTCATCAGTGACTTCATTACCAGAGAAATGATGCGTAGATATTTGCTTGCTGTTATTTTGAGGAACGAAATGAGATGATTGATGAGTTTTTTCGTACTTCACAGTGACTAAATCCACCACGTCTTTTGCGTGCAATCGTGTATAGTATATAGATAGGCCTCCCGTTTGCTATCGCTTACGCTTTATCGCAGCAAAACTGTTTTGATAGGCCTACATATATAGGTAGACTACACAAATCATGGGCTCGCGTGGTCCATTGGTTGTCAAGAAGCTGAAGTAGTCAATGTCGCTATAGACCTTAGTACCTAACTACAATTAGTCCTCTTTTGGACATGGATATGTTTTACGCATCCTGTGTGTAGCGCAATGGAATAAGTGAGTAGAAGAATTACCAGCTCATGAATATATTCTTTCTTGCATGAAAAAGTGTAGATATTGCTTTTATTCAAATGACGTAGCATAAATAAGTTTATTTGCCTACAAATCGATAGATCCATGTAATGCCAAACCTGGATATTTCAATCATCTTACACACCTGAACGCAAAAGCGTATGTCCATGTCGAATATGAAACACTGGATTAAGGTCAGTCCAACATTAGTATATTTCAGTCACCATATACACACCAGAACGCAAAAGCGTATGTCCATGTCTGATGATAGATCTATGAAACATTAATCATAACTACAGCGTCAGTTCAAATTACCAATGATTGTATTCCAATAGGTCACATGTAGAAGGATTGAGGCACCGTATTTAACAACATGCAGGGTAGCGTTCATGGTGCAAATGATCGAACGATGCTATTCGAGATGATTGTAGTTATTCATCAACTCTGCCTCATCAGTGACTTCATTACCAGAGAAATGATGCGTAGATATTTGCTTGCTGTTATTTTGAGGAACGAAATGAGATGATTGATGAGTTTTTTCGTACTTCACAGTGACTAAATCCACCACGTCTTTTGCGTGCAATCGTGTATAGTATATAGATAGGCCTCCCGTTTGCTATCGCTTACGCTTTATCGCAGCAAAACTATTTTGATAGGCCTACATATATAGGTAGAATACACAAATCATGGGCTCGCGTTGTCCATTGGTTGTCAAGAATCTGAAGTAGTCAATGTCGCTATAGAACTTAGTACCTAACTACAATTAGTCCTCTTTTGGACATGGCGTTTTATGGATTTTTGGTTAAATAATGGGTGGGTGTTTTATTTTGTAGTTTGTAGTGGTGTTAAGTTTATAATACTTATATAATTTAGAAGTATATTTATTGATTTTGGGAAGGTGGGTGAGATGTTAATTTATTAAGGGATTGTGATGGGTATTTTGGTAGGTTGGTTCGTTATTGTGTGGGTGTAATTTGTTGGGTATGTGGTGATTGGTTGGTAGTTATAATGTGTTGTGTAGGGGTGAGGTTTGATGGGTTTTTGGGATTAGGTTTTGGTCGCGTTTGTTTGAAAATTTATAATATAATAATATTATAAGAAAAAATGTGATAAAATATATGTTTTTTTATAATTAAAATATAAATATAAATATGTATTTTTAAATTATATGTATTATATTCTATAATCAAGTTATAGATTAATATGTTATTAATTATACTGATAATATAAATTATTGGGAAATATATATAATTAAAATAATGATTTTTTTGAAAATGATTCTGATTCAAAATATATGAAAATGTAAAATAATTGATAAAAAATAATTATATGTGAATTATGTTTGAAAGATGTTGTATATTTTTTAATAAATTTTAATTTTTTATATAAATTTTTTTTAGATTTTAATATTTATAATTAAATTAAATAAAAAATTATGATATGTTTTAGAAGTAATTATATTTATGATATATTTATAGATATATTTTTATTAATTATATTATATGATCTTATGATTTATTTATGTTGTACGCATCCTGTGTGTAACGCAATGGAATAAGTGAGTAGAAGAATTACCAGCTCATGAATATATTCTTTCTTGCATGAAAAAGTGTAGATATTGCTTTTATTCAAATGACGTAGCATAAATAAGTTTATTTGCCTACAAATCGATAGATCCATGTAATGCCAAACCTGGATATTTCAATCATCTTACACACCTGAACGCAAAAGCGTATGTCCATGTCGAATATGAAACACTGGATTAAGGTCAGTCCGACATTAGTATATTTCAGTCACCTTATACACACCAGAACGCAAAAGCGTATGTCCATGTCTGATGATAGATCTATGAAACATTAATCATGACTACAGCGTCAGTTCAAATTACCAATGATTGTATTCCAATAGGTCACATGTAGAAGGATTGAGGCACCGTATTTAACAACATGCAGGGTAGCGTTCATGGTGCAAATGATCGAACGATGCTATTCGAGATGATTGTAGTTATTCATCAACTCTGCCTCATCAGTGACTTCATTACCAGAGAAATGATGCGTAGATATTTGCTTGCTGTTATTTTGAGGAACGAAATGAGATGATTGATGAGTTTTTTCGTACTTCGCAGTGACTAAATCCACGTCTTTTGCGTGCAATCGTGTATAGTATATAGATAGGCCTCCCGTTTGCTATCGCTTACGCTTTATCGCAGCAAAACTGTTTTGATAGGCCTACATATATAGGTAGACTACACAAATCATGGGCTCGCGTGGTCCATTGGTTGTCAAGAAGCTGAAGTAGTCAATGTCGCTATAGACCTTAGTACCTAACTACAATTAGTCCTCTTTTGGACATGGATATGTTTTACGCATCCTGTGTGTAGCGCAATGGAATAAGTGAGTAGAAGAATTACCAGCTCATGAATATATTCTTTCTTGCATGAAAAAGTGTAGATATTGCTTTTATTCAAATGACGTAGCATAAATAAGTTTATTTGCCTACAAATCGATAGATCCATGTAATGCCAAACCTGGATATTTCAATCATCTTACACACCTGAACGCAAAAGCGTATGTCCATGTCGAATATGAAACACTGGATTAAGGTCAGTCCGACATTAGTATATTTCAGTCACCTTATACACACCAGAACGCAAAAGCGTATGTCCATGTCTGATGATAGATCTATGAAACATTAATCATGACTACAGCGTCAGTTAAAATTACCAATGATTGTATTCCAATAGGTCACATGTAGAAGGATTGAGGCACCGTATTTAACAACATGCAGGGTAGCGTTCATGGTGCAAATGATCGAACGATGCTATTCGAGATGATTGTAGTTATTCATCAACTCTGCCTCATCAGTGACTTCATTACCAGAGAAATGATGCGTAGATATTTGCTTGCTGTTATTTTGAGGAACGAAATGAGATGATTGATGAGTTTTTTCGTACTTCGCAGTGACTAAATCCACCACGTCTTTTGCGTGCAATCGTGTATAGTATATAGATAGGCCTCCCGTTTGCTATCGCTTACGCTTTATCGCAGCAAAACTGTTTTGATAGGCCTACATATATAGGTAGACTACACAAATCATGGGCTCGCGTGGTCCATTGGTTGTCAAGAAGCTGAAGTAGTCAATGTCGCTATAGACCTTAGTACCTAACTACAATTAGTCCTCTTTTGGACATGGATATGTTTTACGCATCCTGTGTGTAACGCAATGGAATAAGTGAGTAGAAGAATTACCAGCTCATGAATATATTCTTTCTTGCATGAAAAAGTGTAGATATTGCTTTTATTCAAATGACGTAGCATAAATAATTTTATTTGCCTACAAATCGATAGATCCATGTAATGCCAAACCTGGATATTTCAATCATCTTACACACCTGAACGCAAAAGCGTATGTCCATGTCGAATATGAAACACTGGATTAAGGTCAGTCCGACATTAGTATATTTCAGTCACCTTATACACACCAGAACGCAAAAGCGTATGTCCATGTCTGATGATAGATCTATGAAACATTAATCATGACTACAGCGTCAGTTAAAATTACCAATGATTGTATTCCAATAGGTCACATGTAGAAGGATTGAGGCACCGTATTTAACAACATGCAGGGTAGCGTTCATGGTGCAAATGATCGAACGATGCTATTCGAGATGATTGTAGTTATTCATCAACTCTGCCTCATCAGTGACTTCATTACCAGAGAAATGATGCGTAGATATTTGCTTGCTGTTATTTTGAGGAACGAAATGAGATGATTGATGAGTTTTTTCGTACTTCACAGAGACTAAATCCACGTCTTTTGCGTGCAATCGTGTATAGTATATAGATAGGCCTCCCGTTTGTTATCGCTTACGCTTTATCGCAGCAAAACTGTTTTGATAGGCCTACATATATAGGTAGACTACACAAATCATGGGCTCGCGTGGTCCATTGGTTGTCAAGAAGCTGAAGTAGTCAATGTCGCTATAGACCTTAGTACCTAACTACAATTAGTCCTCTTTTGGACATGGATATGTTTTACGCATCCTGTGTGTAACGCAATGGAATAAGTGAGTAGAAGAATTACCAGCTCATGAATACATTCTTTCTTGCATGAAAAAGTGTAGATATTGCTTTTATTCAAATGACGTAGCATAAATAAGTTTATTTGCCTACAAATCGATAGATCCATGTAATGCCAAACCTGGATATTTCAATCATCTTACACACCTGAACGCAAAAGCGTATGTCCATGTCGAATGTGAAACACTGGATTAAGGTCAGTCCAACATTAGTATATTTCAGTCACCATATACACACCAGAACGCAAAAGCGTATGTCCATGTCTGATGATAGATCTATGAAACATTAATCATGACTACAGCGTCAGTTCAAATTACCAATGATTGTATTCCAATAGGTCACATGTAGAAGGATTGAGGCACCGTATTTAACAACATGCAGGGTAGCGTTCATGGTGCAAATGATCGAACGATGCTATTCGAGATGATTGTAGTTATTCATCAACTCTGCCTCATCAGTGACGTCATTACCAGAGAAATGATGCGTAGATATTTGCTTGCTGTTATTTTGAGGAACGAAATGAGATGATTGATGAGTTTTTTCGTACTTCGCAGTGACTAAATCCACGTCTTTTGCGTGCAATCGTGTATAGTATATAGATAGGCCTCCCGTTTGTTATCGCTTACGCTTTATCGCAGCAAAACTGTTTTGATAGGCCTACATATATAGGTAGACTACACAAATCATGGGCTCGCGTGGTCCATTGGTTGTCAAGAAGCTGAAGTAGTCAATGTCGCTATAGACCTTAGTACCTAACTACAATTAGTCCTCTTTTGGACATGGATATGTTTTACGCATCCTGTGTGTAACGCAATGGAATAAGTGAGTAGAAGAATTACCAGCTCATGAATATATTCTTTCTTGCATGAAAAAGTGTAGATATTGCTTTTATTCAAATGACGTAGCATAAATAAGTTTATTTGCCTACAAATCGATAGATCCATGTAATGCCAAACCTGGATATTTCAATCATCTTACACACCTGAACGCAAAAGCGTATGTCCATGTCGAATGTGAAACACTGGATTAAGGTCAGTCCAACATTAGTATATTTCAGTCACCTTATACACACCAGAACGCAAAAGCGTATGTCCATGTCTGATGATAGATCTATGAAACATTAATCATGACTACAGCGTCAGTTCAAATTACCAATGATTGTATTCCAATAGGTCACATGTAGAAGGATTGAGGCACCGTATTTAACAACATGCAGGGTAGCGTTCATGGTGCAAATGATCGAACGATGCTATTCGAGATGATTGTAGTTATTCATCAACTCTGCCTCATCAGTGACTTCATTACCAGAGAAATGATGCGTAGATATTTGCTTGCTGTTATTTTGAGGAACGAAATGAGATGATTGATGAGTTTTTTCGTACTTCGCAGTGACTAAATCCACCACGTCTTTTGCGTGCAATCGTGTATAGTATATAGATAGGCCTCCCGTTTGCTATCGCTTACGCTTTATCGCAGCAAAACTGTTTTGATAGGCCTACATATATAGGTAGACTACACAAATCATGGGCTCGCGTGGTCCATTGGTTGTCAAGAAGCTGAAGTAGTCAATGTCGCTATAGACCTTAGTACCTAACTACAATTAGTCCTCTTTTGGACATGGATATGTTTTACGCATCCTGTGTGTAACGCAATGGAATAAGTGAGTAGAAGAATTACCAGCTCATGAATATATTCTTTCTTGCATGAAAAAGTGTAGATATTGCTTTTATTCAAATGACGTAGCATAAATAAGTTTATTTGCCTACAAATCGATAGATCCATGTAATGCCAAACCTGGATATTTCAATCATCTTACACACCTGAACGCAAAAGCGTATGTCCATGTCGAATATGAAACACTGGATTAAGGTCAGTCCGACATTAGTATATTTCAGTCACCTTATACACACCAGAACGCAAAAGCGTATGTCCATGTCTGATGATAGATCTATGAAACATTAATCATGACTACAGCGTCAGTTAAAATTACCAATGATTGTATTCCAATAGGTCACATGTAGAAGGATTGAGGCACCGTATTTAACAACATGCAGGGTAGCGTTCATGGTGCAAATGATCGAACGATGCTATTCGAGATGATTGTAGTTATTCATCAACTCTGCCTCATCAGTGACTTCATTACCAGAGAAATGATGCGTAGATATTTGCTTGCTGTTATTTTGAGGAACGAAATGAGATGATTGATGAGTTTTTTCGTACTTCACAGTGACTAAATCCACCACGTCTTTTGCGTGCAATCGTGTATAGTATATAGATAGGCCTCCCGTTTGCTATCGCTTACGCTTTATCGCAGCAAAACTGTTTTGATAGGCCTACATATATAGGTAGACTACACAAATCATGGGCTCGCGTGGTCCATTGGTTGTCAAGAAGCTGAAGTAGTCAATGTCGCTATAGACCTTAGTACCTAACTACAATTAGTCCTCTTTTGGACATGGATATGTTTTACGCATCCTGTGTGTAACGCAATGGAATAAGTGAGTAGAAGAATTACCAGCTCATGAATATATTCTTTCTTGCATGAAAAAGTGTAGATATTGCTTTTATTCAAATGACGTAGCATAAATAAGTTTATTTGCCTACAAATCGATAGATCCATGTAATGCCAAACCTGGATATTTCAATCATCTTACACACCTGAACGCAAAAGCGTATGTCCATGTCGAATATGAAACACTGGATTAAGGTCAGTCCGACATTAGTATATTTCAGTCACCTTATACACACCAGAACGCAAAAGCGTATGTCCATGTCTGATGATAGATCTATGAAACATTAATCATGACTACAGCGTCAGTTAAAATTACCAATGATTGTATTCCAATAGGTCACATGTAGAAGGATTGAGGCACCGTATTTAACAACATGCAGGGTAGCGTTCATGGTGCAAATGATCGAACGATGCTATTCGAGATGATTGTAGTTATTCATCAACTCTGCCTCATCAGTGACTTCATTACCAGAGAAATGATGCGTAGATATTTGCTTGCTGTTATTTTGAGGAACGAAATGAGATGATTGATGAGTTTTTTCGTACTTCACAGAGACTAAATCCACGTTTTTTGCGTGCAATCGTGTATAGTATATAGATAGGCCTCCCGTTTGCTATCGCTTACGCTTTATCGCAGCAAAACTGTTTTAATAGGCCTACATATATAGGTAGACTACACAAATCATGGGCTCGCGTGGTCCATTGGTTGTCAAGAAGCTGAAGTAGTCAATGTCGCTATAGACCTTAGTACCTAACTACAATTAGTCCTCTTTTGGACATGGATATGTTTTACGCATCCTGTGTGTAACGCAATGGAATAAGTGAGTAGAAGAATTACCAGCTCATGAATATATTCTTTCTTGCATGAAAAAGTGTAGATATTGCTTTTATTCAAATGACGTAGCATAAATAAGTTTATTTGCCTACAAATCGATAGATCCATGTAATGCCAAACCTGGATATTTCAATCATCTTACACACCTGAACGCAAAAGCGTATGTCCATGTCGAATATGAAACACTGGATTAAGGTCAGTCCGACATTAGTATATTTCAGTCACCTTATACACACCAGAACGCAAAAGCGTATGTCCATGTCTGATGATAGATCTATGAAACATTAATCATGACTACAGCGTCAGTTAAAATTACCAATGATTGTATTCCAATAGGTCACATGTAGAAGGATTGAGGCACCGTATTTAACAACATGCAGGGTAGCGTTCATGGTGCAAATGATCGAACGATGCTATTCGAGATGATTGTAGTTATTCATCAACTCTGCCTCATCAGTGACTTCATTACCAGAGAAATGATGCGTAGATATTTGCTTGCTGTTATTTTGAGGAACGAAATGAGATGATTGATGAGTTTTTTCGTACTTCACAGAGACTAAATCCACGTCTTTTGCGTGCAATCGTGTATAGTATATAGATAGGCCTCCCGTTTGCTATCGCTTACGCTTTATCGCAGCAAAACTGTTTTGATAGGCCTACATATATAGGTAGACTACACAAATCATGGGCTCGCGTGGTCCATTGGTTGTCAAGAAGCTGAAGTAGTCAATGTCGCTATAGACCTTAGTACCTAACTACAATTAGTCCTCTTTTGGACATGGATATGTTTTACGCATCCTGTGTGTAACGCAATGGAATAAGTGAGTAGAAGAATTACCAGCTCATGAATATATTCTTTCTTGCATGAAAAAGTGTAGATATTGCTTTTATTCAAATGACGTAGCATAAATAAGTTTATTTGCCTACAAATCGATAGATCCATGTAATGCCAAACCTGGATATTTCAATCATCTTACACACCTGAACGCAAAAGCGTATGTCCATGTCGAATATGAAACACTGGATTAAGGTCAGTCCAACATTAGTATATTTCAGTCACCATATACACACCAGAACGCAAAAGCGTATGTCCATGTCTGATGATAGATCTATGAAACATTAATCATGACTACAGCGTCAGTTCAAATTACCAATGATTGTATTCCAATAGGTCACATGTAGAAGGATTGAGGCACCGTATTTAACAACATGCAGGGTAGCGTTCATGGTGCAAATGATCGAACGATGCTATTCGAGATGATTGTAGTTATTCATCAACTCTGCCTCATCAGTGACTTCATTACCAGAGAAATGATGCGTAGATATTTGCTTGCTGTTATTTTGAGGAACGAAATGAGATGATTGATGAGTTTTTTCGTACTTCGCAGTGACTAAATCCACCACGTCTTTTGCGTGCAATCGTGTATAGTATATAGATAGGCCTCCCGTTTGTTATCGCTTACGCTTTATCGCAGCAAAACTGTTTTGATAGGCCTACATATATAGGTAGACTACACAAATCATGGGCTCGCGTGGTCCATTGGTTGTCAAGAAGCTGAAGTAGTCAATGTCGCTATAGACCTTAGTACCTAACTACAATTAGTCCTCTTTTGGACATGGATATGTTTTACGCATCCTGTGTGTAACGCAATGGAGTAAGTGAGTAGAAGAATTACCAGCTCATGAATATATTCTTTCTTGCATGAAAAAGTGTAGATATTGCTTTTATTCAAATGACGTAGCATAAATAATTTTATTTGCCTACAAATCGATAGATCCATGTAATGCCAAACCTGGATATTTCAATCATCTTACACACCTGAACGCAAAAGCGTATGTCCATGTCGAATATGAAACACTGGATTAAGGTCAGTCCGACATTAGTATATTTCAGTCACCTTATACACACCAGAACGCAAAAGCGTATGTCCATGTCTGATGATAGATCTATGAAACATTAATCATGACTACAGCGTCAGTTCAAATTACCAATGATTGTATTCCAATAGGTCACATGTGGAAGGATTGAGGCACCGTATTTAACAACATGCAGGGTAGCGTTCATGGTGCAAATGATCGAACGATGCTATTCGAGATGATTGTAGTTATTCATCAACTCTGCCTCATCAGTGACTTCATTACCAGAGAAATGATGCGTAGATATTTGCTTGCTGTTATTTTGAGGAACGAAATGAGATGATTGATGAGTTTTTTCGTACTTCGCAGTGACTAAATCCACGTCTTTTGCGTGCAATCGTGTATAGTATATAGATAGGCCTCCCGTTTGTTATCGCTTACGCTTTATCGCAGCAAAACTGTTTTGATAGGCCTACATATATAGGTAGACTACACAAATCATGGGCTCGCGTGGTCCATTGGTTGTCAAGAAGCTGAAGTAGTCAATGTCGCTATAGACCTTAGTACCTAACTACAATTAGTCCTCTTTTGGACATGGATATGTTTTACGCATCCTGTGTGTAGCGCAATGGAATAAGTGAGTAGAAGAATTACCAGCTCATGAATATATTCTTTCTTGCATGAAAAAGTGTAGATATTGCTTTTATTCAAATGACGTAGCATAAATAATTTTATTTGCCTACAAATCGATAGATCCATGTAATGCCAAACCTGGATATTTCAATCATCTTACACACCTGAACGCAAAAGCGTATGTCCATGTCGAATATGAAACACTGGATTAAGGTCAGTCCGACATTAGTATATTTCAGTCACCTTATACACACCAGAACGCAAAAGCGTATGTCCATGTCTGATGATAGATCTATGAAACATTAATCATGACTACAGCGTCAGTTCAAATTACCAATGATTGTATTCCAATAGGTCACATGTAGAAGGATTGAGGCACCGTATTTAACAACATGCAGGGTAGCGTTCATGGTGCAAATGATCGAACGATGCTATTCGAGATGATTGTAGTTATTCATCAACTCTGCCTCATCAGTGACTTCATTACCAGAGAAATGATGCGTAGATATTTGCTTGCTGTTATTTTGAGGAACGAAATGAGATGATTGATGAGTTTTTTCGTACTTCGCAGTGACTAAATCCACCACGTCTTTTGCGTGCAATCGTGTATAGTATATAGATAGGCCTCCCGTTTGCTATCGCTTACGCTTTATCGCAGCAAAACTGTTTTGATAGGCCTACATATATAGGTAGACTACACAAATCATGGGCTCGCGTGGTCCATTGGTTGTCAAGAAGCTGAAGTAGTCAATGTCGCTATAGACCTTAGTACCTAACTACAATTAGTCCTCTTTTGGACATGGATATGTTTTACGCATCCTGTGTGTAACGCAATGGAGTAAGTGAGTAGAAGAATTACCAGCTCATGAATATATTCTTTCTTGCATGAAAAAGTGTAGATATTGCTTTTATTCAAATGACGTAGCATAAATAAGTTTATTTGCCTACAAATCGATAGATCCATGTAATGCCAAACCTGGATATTTCAATCATCTTACACACCTGAACGCAAAAGCGTATGTCCATGTCGAATATGAAACACTGGATTAAGGTCAGTCCGACATTAGTATATTTCAGTCACCTTATACACACCAGAACGCAAAAGCGTATGTCCATGTCTGATGATAGATCTATGAAACATTAATCATGACTACAGCGTCAGTTCAAATTACCAATGATTGTATTCCAATAGGTCACATGTGGAAGGATTGAGGCACCGTATTTAACAACATGCAGGGTAGCGTTCATGGTGCAAATGATCGAACGATGCTATTCGAGATGATTGTAGTTATTCATCAACTCTGCCTCATCAGTGACTTCATTACCAGAGAAATGATGCGTAGATATTTGCTTGCTGTTATTTTGAGGAACGAAATGAGATGATTGATGAGTTTTTTCGTACTTCACAGTGACTAAATCCACCACGTCTTTTGCGTGCAATCGTGTATAGTATATAGATAGGCCTCCCGTTTGCTATCGCTTACGCTTTATCGCAGCAAAACTGTTTTGATAGGCCTACATATATAGGTAGACTACACAAATCATGGGCTCGCGTGGTCCATTGGTTGTCAAGAAGCTGAAGTAGTCAATGTCGCTATAGACCTTAGTACCTAACTACAATTAGTCCTCTTTTGGACATGGATATGTTTTACGCATCCTGTGTGTAGCGCAATGGAATAAGTGAGTAGAAGAATTACCAGCTCATGAATATATTCTTTCTTGCATGAAAAAGTGTAGATATTGCTTTTATTCAAATGACGTAGCATAAATAAGTTTATTTGCCTACAAATCGATAGATCCATGTAATGCCAAACCTGGATATTTCAATCATCTTACACACCTGAACGCAAAAGCGTATGTCCATGTCGAGTTAGAAAGGAGAGCTGCATTGGAATAGTCCATGAGCTAATCAGCTCACACTTTAGAACGCCAAATCTTGTGTCCTTATGACTGATGCTATAGGCCTAGATAGCATTGATTATGACTGCAGTGTCAATTCATTTGCCAATTTTTGAGTTCCAATAGGTCACATGTTGAAAGATTGAGGGCTATTTTTTTTTTTTTTGACAATATACAGTCTAGCGTTCAGAATGCTAAATGATTGCATTCCCAGATGATAGTATCTGTTTTGATGATTGTAGTCTGTTTTGTTTGATTGACGTTGTTACATGAGAAATGATGATTTATCTGGTGTATATTGTCAATGGAAGTCCTCAGAATTTGTTATTTAAGGAATCAATCGTTTTTCATTTTCAGAATCGGGGATAATGCGTTCCAGCAAAATTGCAGCAATCAGAAGTTTGTAAGTATTACGATGAGTTGACGCGGTATACCTATTTTAGAAAAATTTCTGATTATTTGTATTGTAATTTTTAAAAATTTTGAATTGGTCTTGCATGAAGTTCTTGCTCTTTAGTGTCCTTATTTCTTTTTGCAGATTTGGTAGGTTATAAACTCGTTGATATGTTAAGCAGTTAACTTTTCGTTTTCGTTCTGTTTTTCTGTTCTACTTGTATTTTCAAATTCCGACCAGGCGTGTTATTCCACCCTTAATTGATATCTGATGATTCAGTCTCTACACCAAAGTTAATGCTAGTTGGATTTTGTCTTTTTTAATCTTTTTCTGAAAAGGGTATCCGATTAAAGTTGAATTTTTATTTACATAATAGAGTTGTTCATAATACATCAAACAACGTTGTATATTGTTATTAGTTTGTTTTCTGAGTTCAGTGTGAAATGTTTACGTTAGTGAGCTTAACGGTGCTTGCTTGCTCTTGTTTTTAAAGAGTCGTTTTGGGTGCAAATTTTACACCCAAATATCCAGGAATTACACCCATTGTTGGTATTAAATACTTAAAAGCCTATGGAAATTATGCAACTTAAGCGTGAACCTTGAAAAACTGCGCTAGGTTACTGAAGATCTCGTGTATCAAAGCTTGTGTATTCATAAAAATTTGATTACATAGGCTTGATGAAGATACATTCATGTTCGATGCATGTAGTACACTTGCAGAGTTTATTCAATTTCATATATAAAACGTACGATTGCACATGTTCATAATGTGTCATATTTGATACTTAATGTATCTGAAACTGGTTTAATGCTTAGATTACAATAGAATACAATGCTTTGATCGTAATACATTGTATCTTGAACTTGTATCACATCTAAAGATATAGGCACACACAAGATAGTGAAAGACTACAACAACACATCTGATCAATAGTTAGTTTTCGAAGTCACTAACAGCAATTGCGATAACACATTGTCGCATATTTAAGCACACCTATGTTTATTTTGCAGCAGTTTCCGGTTCAAAAGCAAAATCAAATAAGGTAAAGAAGAAAGCCGAAGCAAGTACCTCAGATGACGACACCCGCATGAAGAAGGCAGCGCCGAAAGTAGCCACAGAGAAGGTGAAGAAGAAAGCCGAAGCAAGTACCTCAGACGACAGCTCCGATGACGACACCCGTATGAAGAAGTCAGCGCCGAAGGTAGCCACAGAGAAGGTGAAGAAGAAAGCCGAAGCAAGTACCTCAGACGACAGCTCCGATGACGACACCCGTATGAAGAAGTCAGCGCCGAAGGTAGCCACAGAGAAGGTGAAGAAGAAAGCCGAAGCAAGTACCTCAGACGACAGCTCCGATGACGACACTCGTATGAAGAAGTCAGCGCCAAAGGTAGCCACAGAGAAGGTGAAGAAGAAAGCCGAGGCAAGTACCTCAGACGACAGCTCCGATGACGACACCCGTATGAAGAAGTCAGCGCCGAAGGTAGCCACAGAGAAGGTGAAGAAGAAAGCCGAGGCAAGTACCTCAGACGACAGCTCCGATGACGACACTCGTATGAAGAAGGTAGCGCGGAAGGTAGCCACAGAGAAGGTGAAGAAGAAAGCCGAGGCAAGTACCTCAGACGACAGCTCCGATGACGACACCCGTATGAAGAAGTCAGCGCCGAAGGTAGCCACAGAGAAGGTGAAGAAGAAAGCCGAAGCAAGTACCTCAGACGACAGCTCCGATGACGACACCCGTATGAAGAAGGTAGCGCCGAAGGTAGCCACAGAGAAGGTGAAGAAGAAAGCCGAAGCAAGTACCTCAGACGACAGCTCCGATGACGACACCCGTATGAAGAAGGCAGCGCCGAAGGTAGCCACAGAGAAGGTGAAGAAGAAAACCGAAGCAAGTACCTCAGACGACAGCTCTGATGACGACACCCGTATGAAGAAGGTAGCGCGGAAGGTAGCCACAGAGAAGGTGAAGAAGAAAGCCGAGGCAAGTACCTCAGACGACAGCTCCGATGACGACACCCGTATGAAGAAGGCAGCGCCGAAGGTAGCCACAGAGAAGGTGAAGAAGAAAGCCGAAGCAAGTACCTCAGACGACAGCTCTGATGACGACACCCGTATGAAGAAGGTAGCGCGGAAGGTAGCCACAGAGAAGGTGAAGAAGAAAGCCGAGGCAAGTACCTCGGACGACAGCTCCGATGACGACACTCGTATGAAGAAGGTAGCGCGGAAGGTAGCCACCGAGAAGGTGAAGAAGAAAGCCGAGGCAAGTACCTCAGACGACAGCTCCGATGACGACACCCGTATGAAGAAGTCAGCGCCGAAGGTAGCCACAGAGAAGGTGAAGAAGAAAGCCGAAGCAAGTACCTCAGACGACAGCTCCGATGACGACACCGTTAGTGATGAGAAACTGAGAAGGATAATTGTTGAAGGTTGCAATCATACGGAAAAATTTATTTTCGATAAAAGGGATATTTGCTATTATTGTGGCAAAGTATTGGTGAGCACGAGTTTGGGGCGACACTTCGAAACAATTCATAGACTTGAGAAAGAGGTGATCGATATCAGAAAGCAAAAAAAAGGGTCTGTTACCAAAAAGCGGTTACTCCAAGTTCTCAGAAATCGAGGCAATTTCAGTCATAACATCAAGGTTTTGAAACATGGTGGTAGTTTGATTGTCGTTCAGAGGCCGAAAGCTACAGTCGACATAACTGACAAACCTGGATTATACGCCGCATGCAATCACTGCTTTGGATTCTACTACGCGACGGAAATTTGGCGACATCTGTGTCCAGCCCTTGATCACAAAAAGAAGATTTCGAAAATGAAATTCGACATCAGCAGTGAGGACCCTGAACTGGACCAGTTTTTTAGTCGAATGTCTAATGACCACTTAACCACTCTCGCTAAATCGGATGAATTAATACGAACTTTCATAACGAAGGAACTTATCAAACGCGGCATGAACAAATTCAAACCAATATCTGAAAAGGTTCGAAGTTCTTGTTTCTTCCTGCAAGAGTTCAGAAGAATAACTGGACGGGTCATCGACTTCGCAAGCATTCTGAAGCCAGAAGAAGTTAATAACATTCGTGATGTCATCATGAAAATGTATGAATACAATGTAGAATCGACCGAAGTGGATACAACAGTCAGTATGAGGACACCATCTGCTGTGAAGAAGCTTGGCTTAGCACTCATGCAGTTGAGTAAAACCCTGAAAATGGAGCATTTAAAAAAGGCTAATATCGAGGCTGCTTCGGAAACAAACAATTTGATAGACCTGATAGAGGATGAAGTACGTCCGTTAATGTCGAATGCTGGACTAGCCCTCGACTCAGCAAATCATGGGTTACCAAAAGACCTACCCAAAGAAAAACAACTCGATCTCTTGAAAGCATGTCTAAAGAAACGCGTCAATCTTCGACGAGAATTAATAAACCGCAGAGATATTGCTGAGGCTGTTTTAGCCTATATCATACTATTCAACAAAAGGCGCTCAGGAGAAGCTTCCAGACTAACTAAACATGTTTGGAACGAAAAGAACAAATGGAAAGAATTCACTAAGGTGGATGAAAGCAAGCTGAATGATGACGAGCGTGCGCTGATCAAGAGCCTCGAACTAGTTTACGTTAAGGGCAAAGGTAACCGCTTTGTGCCTATCTTATTTCCGAAAAATTGTGTCAAAGCAGTTCAATGGTTGTCTGAAACATGTACGAAATTCATCTTTGAGAATAGAAACGGAAATCCGATTAGAGGAAATGACGCAGTCGCAAATATAATAAAAATTGCAGGAATATCGGGAGAAAATGTGTCGTGTACGAATTTCCGAAAGTTGGCTGCTACAACGTTACAAGTGTAAGTATATAACAATTAAATCTGGCACCGATATATTAGAATTGGATACGGCCTTGAAATAGCGTACTATCATTTTCCTTTTGATTTCTCGATCAGGATGAAATAAGACAGAAACTTCGGCTATTATTTATAATATGAAGCCGATTTGACGCGTAGTTTAGATTTCAGAGACCAAGATGCAAAGATACAAAATGAAACAATGTAAGCATTTTCTTCTCTGCGCTACGGTACAGACCGCCGTCGATTTATCTTCCTTATCGATGACGTCTATATATTATGCCCTATAGGTACTCGTCTGGGATAATCAGGCATTGAATAACATTAGATAGACATTTTTTAAGCCTGGAGCTATTTCTGAGGCAAGTCAAGTTATCGGACTTACGAACTGATACAATCCTTTGAAGTGAGACACAAATACCGAGCTCTTTCTCACAGCCACATGCTTACAATCAGTTATGAATCTGCTGACATTGATCTGCCACCGCCCCTGACAAACCTAGTTTAGGGCTAAAATCATAAGTTGCATTCAACCTGTTGGGGAAGCTTTTTCTCATCAGAAATTATATATTGTGGGTGGGAAATGGAGTAAGCACTCACTGAAATACTTGTGTGTCAAGTTAAATGTGATAATTTTTTAATCTAATTAAATTTCTTTTAGATGGAAGATTACAACGAGGCTGACTACCGCTTTATATGCGAACATCTCGGACACACTCTTTCTGTACATGTGAGATGGTACAGAATGAGAAGCACAACAGCTGAATTTGTGAGAGTTGGTGGCATGCTTACAAAGGACTATGAAAATACCATTTCGTAAGTTTGCAGTATAACATGCACGCAGACATATTCATTAGATGTAATATTCAACCATTTTTGTTATTAGGGATTTGTCGAACAGTAAAACTGAACAAATTAATCAAACGGAAACAGTCTTCAGAATTTGATGTGTCAAAGAAAACGTTAACCTCGGTAATGGTTAAGGTTTACAAAAAGCATAGACGAGAGTGGCATGTATGCCTACTTATTAGAATACGCATTAATTGACATAGCTGTGTATAGTCTCCTAAAATCATTGCTATTTATTTTAGACGCATTGTCATTAAAGCACATTTGTTAAGTATTGAAGTACATCCCTGAATCAGTAGTCTTAGTAGCCAGTGTTCACGTGCCATGTTGTACCTATTGTATTGATGATTAACTTTTTATCGGACTAACTCCATAAACATGCTACTGGTTTTATTACACTGAAAAACACGAAACACCACCCAAGACGCTTCATGTAGAGATCTCATTAACTCTTAATAGTAAAAGACATACAATTCTCGCTGCAACTATCCTCTACAGAGTCTTCTCTTATGGCTTACTAAACAAAACCTTGGGTTTTTCAAACCTTAATCTCTTACTGCAAAAACCATTAGATCAAAAACTGCTAAATGCAGTCCTGGAAGGTTCTTCATACGGCATTAAGATATTTTTATTAATGCAAGTATTTGATGTTTCCTTGACCTTCAGAAGACTTTTTGAAAATAGAATACTGTACGCTTACTTTTATGTTGCCATGGATCGTTATAATTGTTATCAACATTATTTATCTTCAACTATCGTATTGCAATTTGTCAAACATATGCATTGAATCACATTCTCTCAACTCACGATTGGCGTGCGTTCGAACATAAATTTCTGTAAAATGTCTATTGCGCTGCAACCATGAAATCTTAATCCGTTCCTAAAATACCGGGGTAGTTCTAGTATTTTTTGCGTCTAATGACTGCTTCAGTAACCTTGGCAACCCCGGTGTGTTTACTTGCAAATTCTAGCCGTTAACTAACGCAGTAGTCATAATGCTAATGGTAATCATATTGCAAAATTGCCTTTCAGGAATGAAAAAGAAGACAAACCTACAGGTAAGCAATTACAAAATCATGTTGCGTGCTCTTATATTCAATTCAAATTATAAGTTTTAGTTTCAGGATGGTCACAGGAGCAGACCAATTACCTCAATATGAGATGCGCCTCACAAATAAATGGGGGAATCGTCATGAGAAAAGAAAAATGCGAAGCGGTTCTCGCAGAACTGCCCAGCCTTTTCCCAGGGAAGAGCTGGACTGATTTGAAGAACAAAGTGAGCCTGTACTTCCAACCTAATATCTTGTCATACTTAACTGCTTTGTTATTACTTGGTCGGATGCATAGTTATTATGTCAGCTATATGTGAGCTAATACATCTATGATAAGATTTTTCGACCAGTATTTGGGCAAAATCACGTCACTTTTCATTGGAATCATCGGGAAATAAGGTTGGATTGGAAGGTTAAGGCTACGAAGATGCTAGGCAGTCAAAATCATCTACTGCCACCAAGAGTTTCTGATTCCCTAGCATCTCGGATGTATTGAGCCTTCCAATCAGTACCAGACGCTTTCACAAAGGAACTGTAAACATGAATATATAAGAGAACCAGAAAATTATGATATACAAAATGTTATGATAATGTTCTCGTGGCATTTTCAGATGTATTCGACTTAAAGAATAAAATTCAAATACTTATTGACTATCATTCGATTACGATCAAAATTTGAATACCTTGTATTTAGTATAGAAGTCCTAAAAATTCTCTTGGGGAAGTATATCACAAGAATTCCTTGGGTGCGGTAACTCTTGGAAGAAAAATTAGATCTAAGCTAACTAAACCACTAAGAGATAGTGGTGCCCCCCCGCTGCTAGTGACGAAATTTCAAGTACTCGAATTTCGAGTCGATTCGACATTTTCGAGTACTCTCAATTTTATCTTAATAACAAATTTAGTACTTTAATATCATTGTCAAATTCCTACCTCGGTCAATAAAAGTTTAATTGTATCTAGAACCTACTTCTTTCATTATTCACTGTTTCTTAATTTATTTCATGCAGTGATCAAGTTTTTTGTGGTCAATGATTAAATTCACTATATTTCAGATTCGAAACGAAGCATCAAAATTGAGGAAGAAGAACAGTAAAGGAAAAAAGGACAAGAAATAGACTATGTGAAGAAATAGAATATAGCATTTTCATACCTTTTCAAAAATCATATTGTTTTTTTTCTTGCAACTTTGCACCTCGTAGTCGTTCGAACTTATATTAAGACATGCCTTATGTAGTATCATGTAGTCAGTCAGCTGTTATTTTTTTCTTCTCAGCCGATTGCAGTGTAGATTAAATTTTGGTCTCGTCCTAGATTTTAATGTTTTTTTGCCTAGCCAACTTAACTGTCCACTAAATCAGCTTAGCCCTAGCTTACCCTTAAAGGCAATTGTAGGAAAGTGTCAGTCTTAAATGAAAAAGCGCTCAGTAAAGATGCAAGAGTGCAATTCATAATTTCATCACAAATTGGTCTTCGGGTCCAATACCTAAAGCGAGACGTTAGTAGTAAGCAAGTGACAAACACTCGACCGGCGCGCCCCCCCCCTCTGGAACGGCAGAGTGTCGTGGTCGGCCGCCGTGGTGCTTCGGGTCTGAGTCCCCCCCCCTCTGGAACGACAGAGGTTGTGGTCTGTCGTGGTGTGCCGGCCAGGTGGGTTCACGTTCACAACATGTTCGCTGACTCCCCCCCCCTCTGGAACGACAGAGGTTGTGGTCTGTCGTGGTGTGCCGGCCAGGTGGGTTCACGTTCACAACATGTTCGCTGACTCCCCCCCCTCGAAAACGACAGAGTGTGAGACTCGGATGTGTTGGTCTCGTATGGGTTGACGTGGCCGACCGCCTAGGTTGACGTGGGCGAGCGTCTAGGTTGACGTGGGCGACCGTCTAGGTTGACGTGGGCGACCGTCTAGGTTGACGTGGGCGACCGTCTAGGTTGTCGTGGATGGTGAAATGGCTGCCAGATTCGGATTCAGCGTAAAATTCTGCATCGGTAGGGTGAGTTTCAAGGCAATTGGCGAGAAAAAATTTTTCTTCAAAATTTTAACAGAGTTAGAATTTGGGACGTTTTGGTGTGTAGCGCCCAAACGAAGCATCGGATGAGAAAACGGAGGCCAGATTCGGATTCAGCGTGAAATTCTGCATCGGTATGGTGAGTTTCAAGTCAATCGGAGAGAAAAATTTTCACTGACCTCCCCCCCCCTCTGGACAGCTTGCTTCGATTTTGGCTTCCAGTGGACGGATTTTGTCGTGCGATAGCTCGTTTGAAAGCTAAGAGTGAGACAAATTCAGTGAAAGAATCGGCTTGTTCCTATCTGTCTTCGTTCAAAAGTTAGAGCGGTTACAAGATTTTAGGTCGGAGCTCGCTCACCTGAAAAAATCCTAAGTGTCAGAGTGACTTTGTATGGGTAAAATTTTGAAAATTTTCCAAAGTGTGGAATTTCGACCTGGGACCGTCACCAAAACATTTTTCATCAAATTTCACTGACCTACCCCCCCTCTGGACAGCTTGCTTCGATTTTGGCTTCCAGTGGACGGATTTTGTCGTGCGATAACTCGTTTGAAAGCTAAGAGTGAGACAAATTCACTGAAAGAATCGGCTTGTTCCTATCTGTCTTCGTTTAGATGTGAGACGCCATTTAAGATTTTGGGACATTGGCGAAAAACGACAGAGTTAGAATTTGGGACGTTTTGGGCTCTAGCTTCAAAACGAAGCATCGGATTGGAAAACGGATTTCAGATTTGGAATCAGCTTGATGTTATTGTCCAATGAGGATCATCATCCAATGAGAATCAAGCATTTCTGTATAAATAGCAAGCCTTCCACAGTGAGAATCATTCCATCGTTGAATCACACGAGTGACGGACGCACATTTTCTCTCTCTCTCTAGTTCCCTGTTCTATTATCCAACTAAAATGGTAAGTCGCTACTTCCCTCCCTCTCCTCCCTTGAACGTAAACTTAATACAATCTTTTTTCATTTTCAGGCATCTACGCCATCTGCTGCACTAGTAGGACAAAATGGCGGTCAAACGTTACAAGGTTCGCTACGGTCAGATCATCTACAACTGAGGCCAGTGGAAGAAACAACCAAGGTACATAATCCTACACCGCTACAGCGTAAATTTAAACAAGTCTTGCGTTATGGCGATCATAGCGTAGTACTCCAAACGGGAATGCTCCCTTCCACGGATGTCAAGATAATGCGCAATCAGTATGGGGACTACATACTGATCCCCGTGAGTCCGTACATTCGCCACCAACTTGATATTATTGAGGAGTATGTGACATTAAATATGGACATTCCTACTCCTCTTGCTCAAGAGTGGAAGGCTAGAGATGACAAGGATACTCCCTATAGAAAGATTTGGGATGGTAATCACATTTGCCTACCGGTATCACATTGGTGTACTTACTATAAGAAGGAGGGAGATCAATCAATAGCCATCAGATGTGATGAGCTCGGAGAAGGTACTTGGGATATCCTTTTCAAAGTGAATGGACTATATTATGGTCGACACAAGGATAATAAAATAGCCTCTCTCTCCATGCATATGGAATCCATCCTATATATTCCAAAACCAGCCAACGTGGACGACATAATTGATCAAATCCTTAACAGCAGTGGTACGAAGCGCAAGTCGGAGAAGAATGCTACATCAAAACGCAAATCAAAGAAGGAGAATTACTAGTCCTTTCCTAACTCTACCCTATGACAATTCGCTTATGTGCTTTGAGTGTCGTAGACGTGGTCTTATTAGATACATTTTACTTCTTCGTTGCCATCATATCATTTGTGTATTTTGTCGTGAAAAGCATCGATGTAATTCTTCATTTTGTAAATGTTATAGAACGCTTCCTTAGATGTGTAATTTCCGTTTTAGGCTTCTATCATCATTTTTATGGATTGTGAGGGTGAACCTGTGCAGGAGCTCAGTGCTATTGCTATGAACAATTGGACATATCAGATTGTTAATGTCTATCATCAACATGCCAACTGCGATCCCAATGTTGATCAATGGGCGAGAAAACACATTCATGGACTTAATCTGAAATATTTGCAAGACTATTGCTTTTCTTGTGAGAGTGCTCTTCTTATTGACTTTAAACGATGGTTAGCTGCTTTCAATGTTATACGCATCTTTTGTAATAATCCTGGTAAGGGGAGGAAAGTATTTCCCAATCTAATCATTGATGATATTTTGCTCCCGCCTTGGGATAGTAGAGTGAATCAACATTATCATGAAGTCACGAAACGTTTTAAGGATTTGTGTGTTCCTATTTTGTCTGTTCGTTGTAGTAGCTACGTTCATAACCAATGCTTCTTTCCTCCTTACCTCAACACTGCCAAAGTCCTGTATGGTTATCATTGCTCGCTGTATGATAGTTACCAGCTGTATCTATTTTATCTCTTTCAAACCATTGATTTATAATGCATGCTTGTTACCGTTATTCAATAAATGTTACTATGAGAAGAGTTGTTGTTTTCATGCAATGGATGGGTTAGATAAAGGGCGATCATGTCTTTCTCAAACGACTGCGGAACATTACGTTTTCATAGGCAAAGTTTAAAAGGAGCTGTTCAAGATTATGTGATAAAATTTCATAAAGATGAGACCGACATCGAAGCAGTGGTTGATGATGCTAGCACTCTATTTCTAGAGTTAATGAATACATTCTCTGATAGCATTATCATGGCGCGATTAGTTGCCAAAATTAAGTTTAGTCATTTTGGAAAGGAAGAGGTGGAAAGTCGCTCTTTCCATTTTGCTTCTTATTCAATGGAAGTAGTAGATCACCCCGAAGAATTTTTTAAAAGACATATGATAAAAATTGCCGAACGTCTTAACGCATTTAACCATCATGGTAGCAGTCTAGTGATTGAAGCGATTTCATATATTCACATTCAACTTTCCATAAAGAAAAATTGAAAATGCAGTGGTACTTGATTGTAGCACAACTGGTTTTCGAAGTATGTCTGCTCACTCTCGAAGTATATTCCTTCTGTACATGCGTCTATTATTTAGAAAAGGCTAGCAAATTCATATCTTCAAAAAGACTTGCTATAGACATCAGTAACGGTGAAACTATGTGTTGCGATGTATGTAAGCGAAAGGATGGAAATGAAAAGCGCATCTTCAAGAGATGTAAGCATGCTTTTTGTCAACGCTGTTTCATACGTAATTGCATTCAACTTTGCCAATGTAACCACTGTGATATTGCTCATTTCGAGTGTCACTTATGTCGCAATAGTTAGTACCTATGCAAATGTGGTAAAGATAGGTTTTAGCAAAGACTAACACGGAAAATGGCGAAACGTAAAATGACGAAACGTAAAAGTCAAAAGTTTTCTTCAGCCATTCAAGCTCTCCGACGAATGAAAGCAAATCAGCGATACAATGCTATACGACATGCTAACGATAAATTCATTTGTGAAATTATTTCTCATGTGAGGAAGTTGAGGACGAAGAAATTAGCGCCAAAACAACGAAAGTTACTTAAGCGATATGCTACGAAATTGCGTTTCATCTCCAATCCTAAAGTCGCCCCTCAAAGAAAGAGGAAAACTCTAACACAAAAAAAAGGGCGGTTTTCAGCAATAATCCAATGTTAGCTCCAGGGCAACCTATTGGGTAATATCTTTGGCTCTAAGCGTTAATTATGCAAATGTTGAATCTCAAAGTAATAAAATGGATTTCAGACTTCAATGTGATAAAGTTCTGACTGTATCAGGTCCATCTCATGCAGGTAAAACTGTTTTCACGCTGAATTTATTGGATAAAAGAAGGGAGTTGTTTAAGGAACCTATCAATCGAGTGATTTGGTGTTATGGTATTTATCAACCGTCACTGTTTCAGGAATTGCAAAGTCGCAACTTTATTCGACATGAAGGAATTATTCCAGTGGATAAACTTCAGTCTAATGATGTTGTTGTATTGGATGATTTATTAAAAGAAAGTAAGAATTCAAAAGATGTTACAGATATGTTCACTCGCGCAGCACACCATAAAAGGTGTTTTATCATCTATATTACACAAAATTTGTTTCCTGATGGAAAAGAAGCTCGTACACGAAACCTGAATACACACTATTATGCTATTTTCAAGAATCCGCGAGATAAAAGTCAATTTGAAATTTTAGCGCGACAAGTTGCACCCAGAGGATCAAAAGCCTTAATTGAAATTTTTCAAGCAGCTACTGAAAAACCATACGGTTACTTATTCATTGACTTTACGCAAGAGTGTCCGGAAGAATTTAGATTTCGAAGTGATATTTTGAAAACTCCCATGATTATCTACAAACTATGAGTTCTTATTCTCGCATGATTGTTATTCCTCAGGATGAATATGTACAATTGACTGCCATGCAACAAGTAAAGCAACCTCTTGCAAATCAAATGTATAGGAAAGAAATAGATTATCAGCAAAATGTTCACATCAAAGATCCACATCGTGCTGTATTATTACAATCGGAAACTGTTGAGCAATTGAAAAACTTGAAGAATAAGATGCGTGACTCTGTATCGACTGCTACACCTTTAGCATCTCGCGCACATGCCATATCTCTTTTCAACAGTATTGAGCCCCATCTCAATGTAAATGATAGAGGAGAAATCATTACAGATGAAAATAAAGTGATTGATGCTTCACGTTATGAAGACTTGATTCAGTATGCGACACGTAGAAAGCGCCGTCAGGGCTATGTTCCACCTGGTTGGTCATACTTTCTTAAACTATTGAAAAAGCATAATGTGCCAAAATTTGCTTTAAATAATGAGACATTGAAAGAACTTGATTCAACAGTGGCTACTACTCCAATGCCTCAGGCGATGAAAATGCCAACAAATTGGTTTAAGACGTCACCTGCTACATCCCCTCCCACACTCACTAAGCAAACAAGAGGAAGAACTCGACGTAGATCTACATCGCCACTAAAACTGGTAAAAGGAAAACGTAAAACAGCTCCTCCTAGGAAATACATGTTCTCAGACTATTAATATGAAGCAGATGTGTTGCTTGCCATGTAATGAGCCGCCAGAGGTGAATGTCGTTGTCACTTGCACTTGCTGCGCCAGCTCTCATAATGAAAGCCCTAAGCAATGTGAACACGATCGCAAAACCGCTAAAGCTAAATGCTGCAGTTGTTGTAAATGTAGAAAGGCAAGAAAACAAAAAGATGAGAAGGAGGAAAAAGAGTCAGCCGTCATCGACTGAACGTTTGAAGTCAATCTATTATGATGTAAAACATCCGGCAGGATTTGCATCTATCAAGAAATTATCAAAAGCGAGTGGTCTTCCACAATCACAAGTGAAACGATGGTTAAAGGGTCAGGCTACCTATACACTCCACAAACAAGCGAAAAAGAAGTACCGCACCCGCCATTATATTGTTCATGACATCGATGAACAGTGGCAAGCAGATTTGTGCGATGTTGCCTCCATTTCAAAACATAACTCGGGCAATAATTTTATTTTAACCGTCATTGATATTTTCTCGCGTTATGCGTGGGCTCAACCTTTAAAAACTAAAGAAGGGAAAGGAGTAGCAAAAGCATTCCAAACAATTTTTCGAGAAGGTCGCATTCCAAAAAGAATTCAGAGTGATCAAGGAAAAGAGTTTGAAAATCAGCATGTGACAAGATTATTTGAGAGGCATGACATTGAGTTGTTTAGTGTAAAGAGCGCTTATAAAGCTGCACTCGTTGAACGTTTTAATCGCACATTAAAAAATCGCTTGTGGCGACATTTTACTGCCAACTTGACACAAAATTGGACAAAGGTTCTACAAGATACACTCCATGCCTACAATCACTCTATCCATCGTTCTATTGGACTCAGACCAGTAGATGTAAATGCTGACAATGTAGATAAAGTGCGCGAATCATTCCAACGTAAACGCACTCATGTGAAAAGTGATGTGAAAATTGGCGATAAAGTTCGTATCTCAAAAGTGAAAAGTGTTTTTGCTAAAGGGTACCTTCCGAATTGGACAGAGGAGGTATTTACAGTATCAAGGATTAATC
This sequence comes from Prostheceraeus crozeri, assembly GCA_907163375.1. NCBI lineage: Eukaryota > Metazoa > Platyhelminthes > Polycladida > Euryleptidae > Prostheceraeus > Prostheceraeus crozeri. The sequence continues at coordinate 144,044 of CAJQUW010015140.1, forward strand.
AAAAAGACTCTCCGACCACCTACAAGTTGAAAGATTACGATAATGAAGAAATTGAGGGTAGCTTTTACCGCGATGAGATTGAGGTAGTCACTGAAAGTGAAACATATTTGGTAGAGAAAATCATTCGATGTAAAAAACGGCAAGGTGAAGAATGGTGTCTTGTTAAATGGACTGGTTATCCTTCAAGTATGAACTCTTGGATGCGTCGTGCCGACATCTTTCATCTAAGTGATCGACAGTGATTCATGCAAAGTTGTAACTAACAATGTTTAGGGTTTGAGCTATGAATCCAACTGCCTCATTTTATTCACGACCCTCCTATGTAAGTGGTGGAGGACAAATTTACATCGGTGCTCGCCGCCAACGTGGAGGTAGCATACTTGGTGCACTGAAATCTGTTGTAGCACCTCTCATATCCAATGTCGGTAGATCTTTAAAACGAAATGTTTTAAGTAATGCCGTTGGCTTTGCTGGTGATGTTGCTAGTGATCTTTCCAGAGGTAGAAGTTTTAAGAGCAGTTTGTTGAATCGTGGGAAGGAACGCGGTTTAAAAACATTGAAGCAGACCATTGCTGGTGTTACTCAAGGAAAGAAATCACCTAAACGAATGAATAAAGGAAGGAGGAAACATCGCGGAGCTGGTAAGGTGCGATCTTCAGTCAAAAGGCATTCACGCAAACGTCGCAGAGGCTCTAATCATTCATCAGGCGCTAAACGACGACGCTGCTATAACTTCTAATCATGGAGTGTAAAACTTCCGGTTTTTGTTTGTTTGATCAACAAGCCATACAGACAGATATTCTTAGTTCAAGTATTGTAGATTATCATCCTCGAACAGCTGAGAATGCTGGCCCCATTGAATTTGTTATTCCTGGTGGTAGTGATGACTACATAGATTTGAGTTATGCGATGCTTGATTTGAGGTTTAGAATTCAGCAAGCAGATGGAACTGCTATTGACGATACACATAAAGTTGGACTGAACAATTTACCATTGACTACATTACTTCGTGATGTTTCTCTAACGATTGGAGAGCAGCAGGTGGAAGGTGGTCAAAGCGATTATCCCTATAAATCATATTTCAATCATGTATCACAGTTTCATCCAGCAGCACAAAAAAGTCATATGGAAGCCATGGGATGGTATAGAGATGAAGCAGGAAAATTTGATGTTGAAACAAACAGTGGCTTTGTAAAGCGATCTGCTATGATTAAAGATAGTAGAGTATGTCAGCTATATGGTCCGCTGAATTTAGACTTCTTTAGACAGTCAAAGTTTTTACTCTGTAATACCAGCATGCGACTCAAGCTGACATTGAATAAGCCTGAATTTGCGCTGAATGCATTTGCTAAAGTTGACAATTTTAGAATTCATGTGGAAGATATTGCACTTTACATTCGTCGAGTAGTACCGAATCCAAGTGTCATTAGAGGGCATGCTGAAGGTCTTAACCGCCAAAATGCCATTTACCCCCGTTCAGCATACAAAGCTTCTCACCTTTACAATTCCGAAAGATCAAAAGAGTTTCATGAAAGATGGCCTCTTTCCATCGGAAGCACCGAAGCTCCTCATGGTGGCAATGGTTGAAAATGATGCATTTAATGGTAATGTAAAGAAGAATCCTTTCAATTTTAAACACAATCAGTTAAGTGAAATTGCTTTACGTGTAAATGGTGTGAGTCATCCTGGTCCACCCTACAAACCAGATTTTGCTTCGGATCAATTTATGCGCAGTTATGTTGATTTTATGGATGTTTTTGGCTTTACAATACGGATGACACCAACGGACTTACTATGAAAGAGTTTAAGAGTGGATATACTATTTATGCATTTGATTTGACTGCTGACAGCGATATTAGTGCACCCTATCGTCAAGCGAACGTACCTCATAATATTCGTTTGGATTTGACGTTCAAAAGAACACTAGCTGAGACGATCAATGTATTAATTTATGCAGTCTTCGATTCAAATATTGAAATTACAAAGTATCGTGACGTGATTCTTCAGTATAATCGTTAATGAGTTGGTTGACTGCTGACGATATTAAGACTAAAGTGCAGCGTAATGCAGACGAAGCGACGTTGAAAGCTTTCGATAATGTCTATTCACTCGATACCTTACCACCTGCAGTAAATCACTATCCCATCTTTATTGTGCTAAACACTCATTCACAGAATTTAGGCGGTGAGCATTGGAAAGCGATCTTTATTGGAGAAGACCGACGTGGTGAACTATTTGACTCTCTTGCTCAACCTCCAAATATACCAACACAGCAGTGGTTGAGAAAACATACGCGTCAATATCAGCGAAATGAACGCATACTACAACATCCACTTTCATCAACGTGTGGTGCTTTTGTACTGTACTTCATCTTAAGACGTTTACATGTATCTCGATTTGCATCTGTTATTCAAAACTTTTCATGTAATCCATCCTCTAATGAAAAAATGATTTGTAAGTTCTATCATGATTTGAAATAAAAACATCATGTTGGAAAAATTGTTTTTTATTTTACAATCCGCTGGGTACGTACATACTCAATGAGATAGTCTAGGATCATATTTGCTTGTACATGAGATTTTAGTCCAGTAATGATCACTTTACTATTATGAAAGATTGCCACATGCACAGGTAACCAACAACTAATGAGAGCTGCAGGAAAAAGTTCGGGTTCATAACACAAACTGTAACTGCTGGTATGAATCTTCAAAAATGATAGACTGTCACTCAATTGAGTAGAGATCACCATATTGTCCACAGTCAGATTCGACATCACACACCTCTCCCTCTTCCATATCCGACGTAGTAGTCTTTGTAGCTCTAAGCGCATTGACTGCGCCGATGAATGAGAAAGGGCGCCGAGAATCTGTACAGTCCCATTTGTGAAGAGTTGAAGATTCCGTGAATTGTTCATCTTCACCACTAACATTTGAGGACGGCCCGGGTAATACTTGCTGTTTGGAAGCTGTTGGTGTAATGTTGTGAGATCGATTTTGGTGTAGAGTCTGAAGCGACGGAGAATGTTGACGATGGTGTAGCGATGGCGCTTCATGATGAAAGAATGAGTAAATTGAGCGATGTACCTTCCTTTTATACTTTTCCCAACTACCTTGATGAAATGTGAAGTTAGTATGAAGTTGGGAATGATAGAGTTGAATTCGCCGATTGTTGACGCGCAGCCAGATGCGATTTCCAATACGTGAATGTCTTTTCATATAGAAGTATTTCAAGTCCTTCATGATATGATGTAGAGATTGAAAATGACGATAAGATAAAGCAAACTCTCTTCTCACATTTCCAGTTGAATCTTTGAAATAGACGTTTCGATCATGATCCGTTTCAATACGTTGTAGGGAATCTACTTTCCAACTCATGATGTGTGGTAGTCATGTCTGATTAAGATTTGCATAGTAGGGCGATGAACTCACGACGAATAAATGTCATGATGGAGCGATGTATGTATCTTCTATACTTCTCCCAATTGTATTTGCGAAATGAGAAACAGTTTGCGGAATGAGAATGGTAGATTTGAATTTCATTTCTGTAATGTTGAAGCCAAACTTGATCACCCAAGGAGATGAATCTTAATGTTTCAAAATATTCCAAATCCCTCATGATATCATTGAGGTTGACAAATTGTCGCCATGTTAATGTAATTCCTCTTGATGTATGACCATGAGAATTTTTGAAATGTACGTTTCCATCACGATCAACTCTGATATATTGTAGAGAGTCCAAAATCCAAGTCTTCATGATGTTATGCAAAGTTGCAGATTAGCAATATAAAAATGTCGTTTTATCATATTTTGCTTAGCAATGCGGCTACAAAGAGATTTACTAGTAATCGAGCCGCACTCTTTTCTACTCCCATTGATCATGCACAACAGCTAAATGGAAATTGGGAAGTGGGTGTCACTCAACTTGTTTATAGCAACTGTGTCTATACTTTTGATCATGAGGTGATGACTATTAATATGAGGCGTACAGCTGCTTATCAATGTGAAAAGGGGTGCCGAGTATACATTCCACAGTGGCCAAAGAAAGATCTCTTATCATGTAAAAAGTTTATATATGATTTCTTGAATAAAGCGAGTAAACATATTGTCCAATTTACTCCGCACAATGATGATTATAATTATGTACATCATGTAGTTGAGAAAGATTGGATTGTTGGTTTAAGTCCAAGTTTAAGAAATGATTTAGGTTACCTCGCTAGCGCCTTAACAAGCTATGATAATTTTAACGTTAATTACCACATAAGTGGTCATAAACAGTTAATATATCGAGAGGAAGCTTATTATGTAGATCTTATTCCAAGAAATGAGAAGACGTTGGTGAAGAAGATTGTGATTAAGCCAAGAAAGACAAACATGACTCCTGAAACATTATTGAAGAAATTTAATTATCACCTTCGAGTTGATGGCAAACAAATGGCAACATTGACTTATATTAAATCATCTAATCATATTGCAATAAGCAAATTAAATGATGATGATCTAGTATTAGTTTGTTCAAAAGATTTTCATCAGTTCTTACGACATCGTTCTGCAGCTGTTCATGGAAAATTTGATATGCAACATTTACCATGTGAAAGGTCAAATCAATTTGATACAGAATGGACCGTATCTTTATACAGAAAGTGTGTAGAGCCTTTAGGTGGTATCTTACATGAAACAAGAGTGTTGATGCCTCGCATTATTACTTCGGTTAAATTGGTTGTAGATTATTTAAATGAAGTGATTAATGAGCAACATATTTCATTTTCTGAAAAAGAAGGTACTTTGTCTCTCACTATAAGTGGAAAAGGTATTGAACTGATTATGGATAAAACTCTAATGGACATTTTGGGTTTTGATCAAAATATCTTTAAAAGTGGTACTGTAACCAAAGCTAGCGCAGACATGTCGCTATCGCGTCGTATTAACTATTTTCAGATATATTCCAATATTGGTGAAGATGTACGTGTGGGAGATGTTGAAGCTCCATTGCTAGCAATGATACCATACCAGCCAAAAAGCTGCAGTATTTTATCTGAGCATACTTTCAAGAAAGTGCATTATACAAAGCTGAAATCAAACTACATCCCACAAATTGATATTGCCATTTATGACGATGCTGGTGCATTGATTCCTTTTCATAAAGATGCTGTGACAAGTATCACACTCCATTTCCGAATGAAGAGTTAATGCAAACGTATGCTAATATATTTTTCCAATGTGAATAATATGGAAAGTGAAAATAAGGACTCGTTTCTAATCTACTTGCCCAGTAATGCTTCTATGAATAAATTTCCCAAAAATAAACCATCAGACTATCGAGTAGAATTAAATCGGCCACTGCATTTAGAAGGTGAATGGGAGGTTGGCGTTTCTAGTATTTGCTATGATAGCAATATTCAGAATGTGAATGATTTGGAAGAAATGATATTGACTTCTCGCACCCATGATGGAATAACGATGAATAATGCATTTCAGTTCCCATACAATTTAACATCAGATGGAAAGTGGAACTATGAATGGATTCAGATAAAATCAGATTATTATGGTCCATTTGGGAATGAGAAAATTATTAAGGCATTCAACAGTGGTAATACTTCCATCATGAAGAATAAAAATCAGAAAGCTTATGAGTTTACTATCTATCATTGGAGTGGGAGACAGTTCCTCCGCTTTCATTCTTTTACTAAAGGTCTTACGCTGAGGTTGGATAGTGAATTCTATCCACATCTTGGTTTTGGTCATGGACTACATCTAACGTCAATTGCTACTGCAAATGTTAGAAAAGTTTATTCAAATCGAATCAACAAATTTCATTATAGATTTAAAATATTTGATGAAGATGTTGTAGAATGCGAAGAACGCATCATTTTGAAAAAGCGTGGTGTTCAACCTTTATCACTTATTGAGTTAGTAAAACGATGGAATGAGACTGTGGGTAAGAAGTATGGAGAGAAAATTATGGCGGACAAAAATAAGTTGGTTATTCAGAAATATAATGACAAACTTACAGTTTATTTCTCTCCAACCTTGCGTCATTTTGTAAGACATTATACACCTATTATTGGAAGCGGTGTGGTGTATGCTTCTCATGAATATCACACTAAAGCTGATTCAGTTAATGATGAATGGTGGGTGGACATCTATGGCGATCGCATCAAGAAAAGTTACCAGTCTTATGAAGAATCTAAAGTTGCTATCAATATAATGCCGCGTCTATATCATACAGTTGAAAGCTTCATTCATGTAGTAAATCCTTATATACAACAGAAGTTGAAGCATGTGATGAAAAGTAAATATGATGTAAAGACCACACCACATTTCGTTTTCAATTGAAAATCAACGCGTTGTTCTGAGACTGGGTGATGACATTCAATGTCAATTGAGTAAAAATTTGAAAAAACTCTTTGGTTTTTCAATGCTACAAACAGTGTTTGCTGCTGCGCATACGATTGGTATAGAAACACCAATGACACTTGATAAACATGAACAGCACCTTTACATTCAAAGTGATTTGATTCTACTATTTCTGTTGGTGAGAAAAAGAATACATTTTACGCGATTTCATTCATGATAAAGACGCTTCATATGGAATAGTCGAGAAGATGTTTGAATCTATTTTCTATCATCCCGTCATCAAACAAACTATACCCTCTATTGCTATCAAAATTACCAATGGTTTACAAGAGTGCATCCACGTGAAAGATACTAAATCCCTCATAACGTTAGTGTTTCGGAAAACAAAGTGAAGTCTTTATACAACATTTATTGAAATATGTACATGAATGTGAAGCAATAGACTTTATACAACATCCACTGAAAATATATACATGAGTGTACTTCAATAAACATTGCTATATACAAAAAGTCTTTTTACTTCGTGAAGGGTGGAAATATACAGGGATAGGAAAAATGTCTTTCAGTGGAAAAGTCATCACATGGGGAATGTACAGATGTGGACACATATTCACAAGGAAAAAACAATCTCATGCGATACATAAAACAACAATGTTTATCTACAGAAATCAACATCAAAATACTAAGTTAAGGATGATTATGCTAAGACGTCTCCTGAATGTGGTAGTGTGAGTTTAATTCTTTTGGGTGGTGGTATGTTTGTGTCAGGATGTCCATGTGGAAGAGATATGTTGTGTTCTAACCAGCACCTCTTATCCTCCCATGCTGAAAGCGCCCGTTTCCTAAAAGTATGAGTTTTGATCTCATGCGACTTAGATTTTAAGATTGTCATATTGACAAACGTTATATTTTTATTTCTAT
>CAJQUW010015141.1:0-61247 GCA_907163375.1 Prostheceraeus crozeri
ACAGATTGTTTCATAAAAAATGGATCACCCTTAAACATCGCCTTAACTTCAACTTTGTCTAACTTCTCCAAACTTGAACGAATTTCTCTGAAATTTGGAAGATATGTCAGTTGTGCTTACTAATATCATTGTTGGAAATTTCAAGCATGAATATTGAGTTGTTTTCCTGTTATAGATAAAAAAGTAGTAGATAATTTGATCTTCATTAGCAATGTTACACAAAATCATACCTCACTCTTATAAAATTACATTTGTTTCCTTTGTTATGTAATATGTTGTTCTACAAGCCAAAAGCTATCAAGCAAAACAAAATAAAGAAAATCGGTCAATCAGAGCCAGTATAGCACCATTATTCATCAACAATAATGTAACTGCTACATGTGATTAACTGGACTTCATGTTCCATAGCTTCCTGACTTCGTTGCGGTGATGTTGGCAGCACTCCTGATTGCTTTCAGCTAGAAATCTATCTCTTACCGGTTGAAAACAATACAAAGCACAAATGAACAATAACGAGATCGCATTCACAAAAGGCAAAGTGTCAGCCTTGCTAGAACTAGGGTTTTCTTAGCGAGCTACAAGCAAGCGACTAAATGTCCCTTACATAAATGTGCATCGATGGCATAATGATGATTTTCGACTCTGTCCGTCCACGCAAAACATCCAAACGTAGAGACAGCCTAATTTTGAGATTCGTTAAAGTTGATCCAAGTCTCTCGTTAACTGAGATGGCTGCACTAGACTCGTATATTTCTAAGTCCACTATTCGTAGAAGACTTATTGAGTCGAATTTCAAGAGCTGTAAGAGGCCCTCTCAGATCGAATTATCAGATCAGCATACAAAAAGACGTCTCAGATGGGCAATGAGTTATTGTCACTGGCGAAATCAATGGGATCGGGCTGTCTGGTCTGATGAGGCATCAGTCCGTCTGAAGGATAGTGATGGTCGATTGAGATTATGGATAAAATCTGATCAGGAAATTCCGAGACATTTACATCATCCCCGGGTACAAGGTGGTGCGACTCTACTGATTTGGGCTGGCATTTGGACCAATGGCCGCTCTGAACTTCACATACAGCAAGGAACCATGAATTCTGAACGCTATGTGAATGTTTTACGAATGAACATTGGCCAAATGACAGATCAACTTGGTGATCCATCGACTTGGTCATCTATGGATGATAATGCTACGTGTCACAGGAGTAGTAGAATCAACTTATGCAAGTCTCAATTAGGGCTTAGGACATTATCTTGGCCAGCTCGTTCTCCTGATCTGAATCCCATAGAAAATGTATGGAGTATTCTAAAACGTAACGTTCGTCGTTCACTGCTACCTACAGATGGCGTATCACAACTTACGTCACTGTTAAAAAGAGAGTGGAGAAAGTTAGATCAGTCAAAAATCAACGATATCATCGAATCAATGCCTAGACGAATTGGTAATGTCATTGACAATAAGGGTAGGGCCACAAAATATTAGCTTCTTAAGAACTGTTACTGCATCATAGCTTATCGGATTATATAAGGACATTTAAATATATTAGGAACATGAAATAACATGAAAAATGCTTTCTGTATCATACTTATGTTTTATTTAGTCAAATTTTAGGATGATCCACTTTTTATGAAACGGACTGTAGTTTGCACAATCAGGACAGCAGGAGTGCTCTCTCCACAGAATTAGACAGGTCGTCTCTTATTCCGTTTGACTAGAAGGGAAGCATTGGAACATGTAACGTTATTGAAATGGCACAATCTCCTGACCAACTACCATAGCAATCGAACAATTAGCAGCCAGTTCAGCATTAAACACGCCAAATTGTGCGGAGTTTCACTGACTGTTATCAACCGGATCACACAGCAAAGAGACACAGACGATGTCAAGTTCTACAGAGAAGTTTGCGAACGTTTTTTCGTGCGCCTGCTAACTTTTTTTTAAAATGATCGGAGGGACCAACATAATCGAGAAAACTTTTGCGCAATGATCTGAATTCTTTGAATATGAAGGAATCTTGGCGATCGGAGCATGTTGAAAGAAATCACATCAATCCGCAAGCGACGCACGACCATTTTTCCTATCTCTGCAAGGTATTAAAAATTTCTTTTTGCCCACTTAATAAGTTCCTGCATGTGCCACTGTTTTGAATCAGTCTGCACTTCTAGCAAAGTGATGCGGTTAAACAATCTAATTCTGTGGCTCTCTCAGAACATACGAAGAAGTACCATCATTGGTCGATATCAACTATTGATGATTTTTCCATCATTATCATGCGATATCTTATAGGTGGATTCATGCGTCAGATTCAATCGCGATTCTAGTGTAGCTTTTCAATCTAGATTCAAAATCAATTTAGATTGAACCAGGATTGAAGCCACCTTCAATCTTGCTTGCATCTGCCTTCAAAAGCTACGCTACTATAGGTTTTAGGTTTTCAATCGTGAAAACCTACGCTCAAGAGAGAATAGATTTATGTCCTATTTGATCGTGAAGTCACACTGCTAGTGATTGGATGAATGAATAAGCGAATGGGCAGCGCAGATTTGACATCATCACGATGCGATATGAAACTGTAGAGCAGACATTAGGACTCCATGTATCGATTACTCGCGACTTAGCCGTTCGCTAAGTAAATCATTGTTTCTTGTCATTCGGTAGAAAATGGCCACTACGAAGCAATACCCGCATGAGGTGGAATTGTTTGTTAACGAAATTTTAAAAAATATGAGCATCTGTACGATGCATCGTGGCAGTTTCATATAAACCAGGCCCAAGCTTTGAATTTGACCGAATCTCAGAAGCGTACATGTAAGTTTAATCATAATTTGACCAAGTACCTCCTGGGAATATCAATCATAAATGAAGTAATTGCATATTAAAAGGTATATATTAGTAAAGGTGTCACTAAACCCAGATGTTTAAACATTGCTGGAGACATTCGTGTGAAGCTGAAAAATTTGTCATGAACTGCTTGGAGATATTCGGGCACTAGGCGATGGTAGTGTCCAAACAGTAGGCGTTTGGTATTCACTTGATGCACGGACCATCTTCGACCACTTTGCGTGGTCGAATTGTGTTCGAGCCAATTTGTGAATTTCGACGCAATCTGAACAACAAGGCTAGCTCAATGAAGTCTCTATCTGACATCAGCAGGTTCGAGGCATACATTACTGAAATATGAACACCAATTGAAATAGGGTCAAAACAAAATCTAGATGAAATTCCAGATTGATTTTCATTTGAATGAAAAGAAGCTTTATCCTCCAGTTTCTACCCACATTGCTGCAGCCAAGCTTATTGCCATTCATGAGCCATGTACCAATCATAAACAGTAGATGATGAGTGGTCATTCGTGCTAATCAGCCAATTTGAATCCCTGAACATAGCTTTGTCATCCACACCTGTGCACAAGTCCTAGGAGGACGAGACGTCGGGTTTCTTGTGCCTTCATGATATTTTACAGCAAAGAATAAAGACGATTATAAGGATAGAGAGTTCTTTCGATTTTCGCTTTCAAAATTGTGAAAAAATCAGTGTTAGGCCTAATTGAAAAAAACAAAATCTTCGCTGTACGATGCCATTTCTGAGTAATTAATATATGCTGTCTTTGATGGAGAGGAGTGACAATGTTTGTCTCATTTAAGAGATCAGTTCGTGATATACTGTGCTGTGATATGGAATTAACAGATTAAGAAAATCATCTCAGAGGGTGAGTACTTAGTGTGGATACAGTTAATTACATATATCTATGAAAAATCCCTTTCAATTATCTTCAGTTATCGGGTGTCCTGGCTTTGTGAACCGGAAAAGAATCTTTCACCCTCCGGGGTTTTTCATTCTCTATCCGATTGTGTTTGCTTTTTACACGTTTCTACGTCTCATTTATCTAAATCCTCATTTTCCTGACAGTGAGAGATCGCGTTTCTCTTCACCTTCAATTTATTTCCTGACATGCAGATAACCTTCGTAAAATTATGTGACTGACTTTGAGAATTTGACATTTCACTGTGCAAGAGAGCAATCTACACGGCAATGTACGGTTTACTTCAACGCAGTTTATCGATGTTAATTAACTATTACGCAACTAGTGCGTGATTGCTTCTTTATAGCATTCCACGAGTTAGATATCCTAAATGCCCGAGAGTTAAGAAAAAGAATTAGTTCCGCGGACACTGAACTAAAAATATTTACAACTCAACGTTTCGCTTTGCAGCTTGATCACGAGTTGTGACAGAGATTTCAGAGAGCGGAAGCAATGCACAATGACTACAATTCAGGGGACGTGGATATAACGCGCTCACATGACGCCGTAAAATTTAAGTATGGAAATAAAAGGCCGCCACTACTGTTGACGAAATAAGTAATAAGAAGAAAAGGAAAGAAGTGAAATAGAAGTAAACTGCATGCAATTGTCTTTCAACAAATTGACAGTTTCTTACCGACAGAAAAAGAGTTAATTTCTGATATGCGTATTGCCTCTAAACATGTCCTTTTCTGACAATTTTTCTCATTGTTGTGTAGTAACACCAATGTGATATGATTTTTCACCAGGATCTCGGGATGAATGTCATTGAAATGTGTGAAAACAGCAGATGATTCTCGTTCAAAGTGTTCTTGTAGTCGGGATTGCACTGTTCATTTCACTTGTACATCTCATCCTCCATCCATCATTCTTTGTATATGGACACTTTTATCATTTCATCACTCATGACATCAATGTTATGTATATTTGTACTACGTTTTCTAAGTTGGAAATAAACGTTTTGACTTTTGTTCTGGATGTTTCGCCAGTGGTTCAGTTGCTAGAAAGCGTGCTGTTTTGTTGGGAGAACCACATAGAGCCAAAACGCGGTTATCAAATAGTGTCAATGCCGATATTTCCATAGAGAAAGTATTGAATAGTTTCAGAATGAATGGCTATCCGGATACATTTCTTCGCAATACATCGCTGACTTTTAATAATCACAGAAATGAGAAATCTGATTTGGCATCCAGGATCCCTCTGAGAGGACCATTGCAGAAAAGTTTTAGCCTTATTAAGAAGGACAGGTCTTGCAGATAAATTAAAAATTTGTTTCGCAATGGTCCTCCAAAAGAAAGGAAACAATGTTCAGAGGATTGTGAAACGTGTCCATCAGCAAGGCGGACAGGATCCAATTTCATCCCGAGATCCTGGTGAAAAATCATTTCACATGGGTGTTTCTATAACAACAATGAGAAAAATTGGCAGAAAAGGACATGTTTAGAGGCAATACGTATATCAGAAATTAACTCTTTTTCTGTCGGTAAGAAACTGTCAATTTGTTGAAAGACAATTGCATGCAGTTTACTTCTATTTCACTTCTTTCCTTATCTTCTTATTACTTATTTTGTCAACAGTAGTGGCGGCCTTTCATTTCCATACTTAAATTTTACGGCGTCATGTGAGCGCGTTATATCCACGTCCCCTGAATTGTAGTCATTGTGCATTGCTTCCGCTCTCTGAAATCTCTGTCACAACTCGTGATCAAGCTGCAAAGCGAAACGTTGAGTTGTAAATATTTTTAGTACATTATCCGCGGAACAATTTCTTTTTCTTAACACTCATTACCCGGATACACGGACCACGGCTTTTTATTTAAAATTAAATGCACGAGTTCGTAGAGTGACGGCCATTGGAAATCTAGCGAGCTGAAATGCTCTGAAGAAGCAATGTCAGGAGAGATTGCATGAGCTCATGCACAAGTTGCGTAGAAAATTTTATTTGGCGACGTGCTATGATGATCAAGGACGGATTGTGACTGATATGTCTATCAGGAGGTTCTGAATAGAAATTTAGCTTGCTCAATCATGAAATTCACATAATAATACATCTTTTCACAGATCTAGACCATACAAAAGTAGGACAAGAGCACTCATAATTGGCATAGATTACACTCCTTCCAGTGCATTGGAGTAACAATAATCCTCCGCGCGGACAATAATCTGCTTTACAGGTTAAATGAAGAGATAGGATATCTACAATACATGCACGGAGACAAGTATAATTTCTCTACACATGAGATTGCTTCATCATAGCATTTCAACTCGTTGGATTTTAAAGCCCTCACCCATAGAAATTAATAATACCATAGAAAGTCCTGGAATGGAAATTGCATGAAAATTATGGCACACGCCGGAGGAACTTAGTTGGGGCAAAATGCAAATTGTACGAGCTGGTTTCCATGTTTTCTGATTGACATTAATATTTATCAAGCCAATCTGTGATCTGGATTGTTGCCCCTTGTCCAAAGATCATGTACGCAAAAGCAATAATGAATTTGCAAAATACCGCGGCGACAGGATGACAAAGAAGGAGATCCTTTAAAACGTTCTGTACGTTCATCATTTTGAAATATCGCTCCTATAATCTACCAAGAGTATAATCAGACACATATGCAACTTGCAATGTCGATTTACAGAACATAATTACTCCAGCTTGAAATCAGAGGCCAAGAAATCTTAGAGTGTTCATTTTACTTTAAAGGGTTCCTCTGGTCACTGTTTGAACAATTTTCAAAATCTCTACACGCTTTCGAAAAACAGCTTTCAAAATATCATCGCACTATATCACATAAGCCATTTAATGATTAATTGAAAAGTTCCAGTGACATTTCAGTTATCTGAGAAATGATAGTCAGTAAAGAAGCTTTTAATGTGTTTATTCCAGAAAAGCGCTAGGTTTCTTAATCGCTTGAAGGATAAATTATCTAATAATAACAATTTTCATGTGTGAATTCTTCAGATGTTCTTACATACAGCACACCGACGACTTTCAGTTATGACTCTGTGAACCAATTTATAATTCGCATTCCAGTATCAAAAAATGGAAAATAGTTGATAATGGCTGCTACAAATTGACACAGTATATCAACTCATGGAATAGTAGGCTATTTCACATGAAGCAATGCCACCATCTTACTTAAAATTCTCTTCATGAAAATCCTGTAATTTGCTGTCAACGACTTCTACAACCAACTTGGCAAATAGTTTGACTATGATGCAATAAAATAAAACCACAATGAAAGTTAATGAGTTTATTTCCCGAGCTTTCGGTCACATGCAGTGAGCATAATCATGGGAATGAAAGAAATACATGAGATGACAGAATAAGAAGGGGTGAAACTATTATGTAATTAGATACAATTAGACAGGAAGGCAGAGCGACGGCCCGGATGAACCCCTGCCGTGCTGATCAACGCTTCGCAAAGCGAGTTGGGCCACATGTCCATTAATGCTAGTCATCGCTGGGAACAGATTGACAGTCTGGTTTTGATGATATCTGATAAATGAAGATTCTATCACTTTTCTAGTATGCAAATCTTTAGATTTAAAAATCAATTCAGCATTCCTATAATCAAAAGAGTGATCAAAATCAACAGAATGAACGTACATAGCATTATTATCATTATGATTCAAAAAAATCTCTTTTGTGTTCACTAACACGGGTGGCCAAAGTACGACCAGTTTCACCAATGTAGAATTTGTCGCAATTATTACAATTAACACGATAAACACACCTATTACAGTTGTTTCTAGGCACATTGGAAGTGAGGACTGATTTCAATTTATTGGGATAGGAAAAACTAACATTGCAATTTAAATTGGAACGAAGGGAGACTTGAGTACGGGTATTGAGAGAAGGAACAAAAGGGACCGAAACAAATGAAGAATGGGAAGTATCATCAGAACGTTGATTAGGCTTGTGGAAAGAAGATTTGGCCTTGCGAAAAGCTTTAAGAATGACATGCTGAGGATAACCTAATCTGGTCAGAGAATCAAAAATTAAATCAATTTCATTATCCAGAAATTCATCACTACAAATGCGAAGAGCTCTAAGAAACAAACCACAGGCTACGCTTATCTTGATGTGAACAGGATGGGAAGAGAAGAAGTGAAGATAAGAGTTGGCATGAGTAGGCTTGCGATAGACCTTATACTTCAGGCTGGAATCTGAATGCATCACAAGGACGTCAAGAAAAGGTATGACACCGTTCAATTCCCACTCAAAACTAAAGTTGAGTTGGATAGCGTGAATTGATGAAGCACATGAACTCATCGACTTTGAAGCTGGAGTCGACAACAACAAGAATATCGTCAACATATCTAACATAAAAAGAAGGTAGAGGACCTGAAAAAATGGGCATGAGCTCTGACTCAACATGCTCTAAAAATAGATTAGCCAAGACAGGAGACAACGGATTACCCATTGAAAATCCAAAGATTTGCTGGTAATAAGTACCATTACAAGTAAAGAAGCTGTTACTAGCCGCAAGATTGATCAGGTCAATAAGGCAAGCAAGCACTGAGATTGGTAAAGACGAAGTGTTGATACTGGGCAACCGACGAGACAAAAACTCGAGGGTAGGAGCAAGAGGAATATTCGTACTTTCAACCTAAATTGTTTATTCGCAACCTAAATTGTTCTTCCAACGACTCTATTTCTAACGGCTATCTGTCATGTGTTCTCGGCTCCGTTTACAATGATTTGTCCCATAATTCTGCGTTTCCTAAACGCTATTTTGACGCAATAGGTAGTCTCAAGAGTAATGTTGACATTAGGATTTCTCAAACCGACAAAGGCAGAAAAATCGTGATACTTGACTATTCTGTTGATAATGATAAACTTTTCAATATTTTTAGTGATAGCTCTAAGTATGATAAACTTTCTTCGGATCCTTTAAACAGAATGCAGTCTGAATATAATCGTAGTTTGAAACTTCTAAGTGAGAAATATCCTTCATCCTAGCTTTTAGGTCGTTTTTGCCTTCTTTGCCCTATGCTTACGGTCTCCCGAAAGTTCATAAGGAAAATGTTCCATTACGCCCTATCATCTCTACTGTCAATTCTCCTTCCTATCGCCTGTCCAAGAAACTGGCTTCACTCCTTTCTCCATTCCTAGGTTCTTTTTCTCCTTCGCACTTGAAACATAGTGGTGATCTTTTGTCACGACTTAGTTTGCTGAATTTGTCTCCTTCTGATCGTTTCATCTCTTTTGATGCTGCTTCGCTCCTCACGAATATTCCTCTTGCTCCTACCCTCGAGTTTTTGTCCCGTCGGTTGCCCAGTATCAACACTTCGTCTTTACCAATCTCAGTGCTTGCTTGCCTTATTGACCTGATCAATCTTGCGGCTAGTAACAGCTTCTTTACTTGTAATGGTACTTATTACCAGCAAATCTTTGGATTTTCAATGGGTAATCCGTTGTCTCCTGTCTTGGCTAATCTATTTTTAGAGCATGTTGAGTCAGAGCTCATGCCCATTTTTTCAGGTCCTCTACCTTCTTTTTATGTTAGATATGTTGACGATATTCTTGCTGTTGTCGACTCCAGCTTCAAAGTCGATGAGTTCATGTGCTTCATCAATTCACGCTATCCAACTCAACTTTAGTTTTGAGTGGGAATTGAACGGTGTCATACCTTTTCTTGACGTCCTTGTGATGCGTTCAGATTCCAGCCTGAAGTATAAGGTCTATCGCAAGCCTACTCATGCCAACTCTTATCTTCACTTCTTCTCTTCCCATCCTGTTCACATCAAGATAAGCGTAGCCTGTGGTTTGTTTCTTAGAGCTCTTCGCATTTGTAGTGATGAATTTCTGGATAATGAAATTGATTTAATTTTTGATTCTCTGACCAGATTAGGTTATCCTCAGCATGTCATTCTTAAAGCTTTTCGCAAGGCCAAATCTTCTTTCCACAAGCCTAATCAACGTTCTGATGATACTTCCCATTCTTCATTTGTTTCGGTCCCTTTTGTTCCTTCTCTCAATACCCGTACTCAAGTCTCCCTTCGTTCCAATTTAAATTGCAATGTTAGTTTTTCCTATCCCAATAAATTGAAATCAGTCCTCACTTCCAATGTGCCTAGAAACAACAGTAGTATATAGTGTGACATCCGGCGCGACGCTTCGCTTCGCTTTGCTTCGCTTCGCTTGCGCCGGATGTCACACTTTTGCGGGTTTTTCAAAAAAATCAAAATTTCAAAAATTTCAAAAATTTAGGTAGACTTCAAATTTCACGTGGCCGAAGGCCGAAGGGCGAAAATTTAAGCGTTTTTAAAAATACCCAATTTTTCAAATTTTTCAAAATCTCAAAATTTGAGAATTACAATTTTCACCCTTAAAATCATGACCGTTCCAGGACACCGAAAATCATAAAAGTTAAGAATCTCAAATTCATGAATTTTATCTATCTTTTAGGTTTTTAAAATATAACATGTGACTAATAATATTTCTTTAAAAATGGAAGAAACAAAAATGGAAGAAACCGCAAGAATATATCCTTCGTTATCATATGAACGTAGTTCTACTTTAATGGACATTGAAAAAATGAACATTGAAAAAATGAATAAAGAAAAACACAAAGATAGAGTTAGGTATATGAAAGATAAGGAATCTCAATTATTATTAAGATTAGAGCATTATAAAAAATTAAGAAAGAGATGGACTAAAGTTAAGAATGTAACACAAGGAATTGGCATATTCTTAACAATAAGTTTAGGTGCTTTAACAATTGTTATATCTTCAGGTGTTTTAGTAATTCCAGTAGTTGCTACAGCTTTAACAGGTACGGGTGTTTTTGCAACTTCACTTGTTACAATGTTAGATAAATCTTTAATAACTAAGAAACGAAAATCATTAAAAACTAAGCATTTACATATTAAAGAAGTCTATGATAAACTACACTACTACTTTCAAAGAGTATGTGATGATAATGTTATTACGTTAGATGAGATTGAAAAATTTGATCAAATAGCTAATGAAGTAAATCAAATATCATTTCATTTAAAGACCGAAAAAGTTGATGATAAGAATAAACAGGGTGGCAAAATTTCTAGTGATGGTAAAACTTTTACTGGTGGTAAAATTTCTAATGAAGAAAATGATAAAATTTTTTTAGAAGAGTTAAAAACTTTAAGCGAAAATTTAAGCAAAACTTTATTAAACAAAACTTAAAAAGAGAAAACTTTAAACGAAAAGATGTCAAACAACAAAGCAATAAAAAAATAATTTGTTCAGTAAAATGTTTTTGCTGTATTCCAATGTTACCACAAAATTCAAATATTATATTTTAAAAATGGATAAAATTAGAGCTGATAATTTTAAAAGAATAAAACAATTAGAAGAGTTAATAAAACAAAGAAATATTATGAAAGAAAATCATCTTCAACATAGAATGATAAAAGCTGGTATTCAATCTGATATGTTTGAAAAAATGCAGCAAACCGAACAAGTAAAAACTGATTTTGAAAAAACTATGAAACCATTTAAAACTCTTGAAAAAGAAAGTACAAATAATGATAAACAAATTGATATAACAGATCCAGAGCACAAAACTATATTAGATGACTATGGATTACTAGAATCAAACATTAATAAGAAATTACCATAATCTATGCAATTTGAACATTCTATTTCATTTATAGATGGAAAAAACAATACCTAGATTTTATCTCGGTCAAAAAGAAATATTTCCACGACCTTTTCGAGGTTTAATTTTTTCACCAGATAAATCTCCTTTTAATTTAGATAGAAATTTTGTTAATCTTTTAAGAGGAGCAGATTTAAATAATTATGCTGTAGAAGATCTCATAAAATATAAAGCTATGTTAGACAGAGTTGGTGCAGTAAAATCTCTTAGACGTTATAAACAATTAGAAAATTTATTATCATCGGGAGTTAAAGTAGGGAAAGGTTTATCTGAAAAACAGAAAACAGAAACAACTATATTTTTACCAGATGATCCACAAGAATTACTAAATAGATTAAATATTTTAATATCTGCAATAAAAGAAGGACATAATTCTAGTTTCAATGAAATTCATGCTATATTGAAAAGACTGTTAGAAAAGAAGATTCTAAATGAAGAGGATTATAAAAGTGTAGCTGAAATATGTTGTTGTTTTTAATTTTTTATAAAAAAAAAATTTCATAAAAAAATATTTATTTAATTTTTTAGTTTAAAAATGTGTTCAGCAGATTTAGACAAAATTAATAATCATTTAGAAAATTTGACAGAGATTTTGGGTTCATCAAAATTTAGTACGACGTTAAAAATTATAACAACTACTTCATCACACACTTGTAATTTAGAACCCATTCTACATTTGGAACAAAATAAAAATTATCAAATTGCATTGACTAGTTTCTCTACATTTAACACTATTCAAAACGTTATCAAAGATGTGAATGATCAATTTAGATATTCTACTGATAAAGGCAAAACATGGAAAATACTAACTTTTCTTCCTGGTTCTTACGAAGTTGAATCAATATCAAATGAAATTAAGAGACATTTAGGTATATCATTTAAAGATAAGAAACAATTACATTTTGCAGTTGAACCGGCAGTTAATAAATTTTCTCTTACTTTAGACGAAAATCATCAAGTTGATTTTAATCATGATAGATCATTGTCAAAGCTATTAGGATTTAATAAACAAACCTATAGTCAAGGTTATCATTTAGGTGAGAAGATTCCAAAAATAACTGAAATAAATTCAATTGTTGTACATTGTGACATTATTGAAGGAGGATATATAAATGGTAAATTATCAAATTTAATATTCAGTTTTCCAGCTTTTACTGTACCAATTGGTTATAGATTAAATGTAATTCCACAAACATTAATATATTTTCCTATTACAAGAAAAACTGTTGACAACATTGGCATTAGAATCACTGATGAAAAAGGACAAGAAATAAATTTTGGAGGTGAAGAGATTATGATAGATCTTTTGGTTCGAGAGGTATAAACTCCCACGCGAAGCTAGAGAAGTTTAATTTTCTTCTTCTTTAGAAACAAAAAATAAAAAAAATAAAAATAAATTTTTTTATTAAAAAATGAGTGAACTACCTCCATTAAATAAAAAAAAACTTAAATTTAATCATCATCCAAATTTATCTAATAAAGTTTTGTCAGTTATTTGTGGAAGATCAGGTTGTGGAAAAACGTATCTATTATTTAAAATTTTAACGACTCCAAATTTTTTGGATTATAACAATCTTATAATTTATACAACAACAGCAGAACAACCCGTCTATCAATTTTTAAAATATGGATTTGAAAATAATCTTAAAAAAACAGCAATTGCTTCATTATTCAAAGAATATGAAAAATCTGAAGATGAAGAAGAAATAAGTTCGTGGTGTGAAGAAGCAACAAAAAATAATCAGTTAGTAGAATCTAATAAAAATAAGCATATAAAAATACAATTAATAGATGATTGTGGTAATATGCAAGATCCTAGTAAACTAGATAAAACAATGAAACATTGTGTAATTTTTGATGATTGTGTTAATGATAGAAATCAGTCAGTTCAGAGAAATTATTTCACAAGAGGTAGACATAATAACTGTAGTGTTTTTTATTTAACACAAAGTATGTATTCATTAGACGGAAGTGTTATTAGAAAGAATGCAAATATATTTATACTATTTGAAATAAATGCAAGAAACTTAAGTGATTTGTTAAGAGATTTATGTGTAAGAAATAAAGATGAATTTAAACAATCGTGTAACAATGCTTGGTCAAAAGATTATGGCTTCATTACAATTAATATTGATAAAAAAATTCATGAAAGAGTTATAGAAAATATTTTCGAGGAGTGATCGAACGGAGTGACCGAACGGAGTGACCGAATAATTTTTTCTTATAAATTTTTTGTTAATGAAAATAAAAAAAAATATGTTGAATGATTATAAGATAGAGCATGTACCAGTTTTAAAAGATTATCGTCATCCTACAAATCCTGTAAATTCGAAGAAAGAAGTTAGATTTTATTATCATCATAAATACGTAGCGCTCGTTACAGATTATAAAACAAAACATGGTATTAAACCATGTGTTAAAACAAAAGACTTTCCACTTTGTTTAAGAAGTTTCCGAGTATTTTTGGCGTATAATAATTTATGGTGGTTGGTTAAGAAAGAACATTTAACAGCACATGAATTAGAAACATTACATCAATTACATATTCCTGTGTATATGCAAAAACGGAACCGAGGTTCTATGTAAAAATTCATTTTTTCTTTTAAAAAATATGAATCGTGAAATGTCTCTCGGACAAACGTCTAGGATTGATGAATTAATCAAGAAACAAACTGCTGAGTTTGATGCGCAAATTAAACATAGTAAACGTATTAAAAAACAGAAACGTACTAGGCGTAGTATTAGACGTAATACTAAAAAACAGAAACGTGGAACAAAAGAAATATTAGAAACTCCTATTAGTGATATCTTTTTTGATGATAGAATTAAGGATGAACTTGGTGATGATTTATGTAATTTATTTAATCCAAATGAAATTAAATATGAAAATGTATCTTTTATTAATGTAGTAAATGATATGCGGAAACTTTTAGCAAATGGTAAAATTATTAATTTACTTGGAAAAGTTGTTAAAGATCAGGAAAATATAATTCAAAATTTTTACGTAACCTTCTATAATAAAAAATCATTTGAAACATGGTTTTCGAATCTGGATGAGAAATCCGATGCTAACGAATGGATTTTTACAGGTAATATTAAATATGAAGATTTTGGAATGAAGTTAGTACAAAGATCGCATAGAGGGGCAGGGATTAATATGAAATATAGAATCAAAGAATATTTCGGTGAATATTGTTATATTCCTTCTGAAGATTTTTGTTTTATTAAATGTTATTATGTTTTACGAGGTTTTAATGAAGAACAAGGAGAAATGATGAAAGAAATGTTTAATAATTTTTTATATAAAGAGAAAGCCACATCTAGAACAGGAGTAATGTCAAACTGCAAATTTTCTCAATTCAATAAATATTTTGGAGAATGTGTTCAATATTATAGTCCTGCCAATCGTCATTTAAATCCTAGAGGAATTGAAACGTTTCATAATTATGTTTATTACAATTATTTTCACGCAGGTTCAACAATTGGTCACTATTGTTTAATTAATAAATCTCATAAATTAAAAGCTATTAGAGAAATTGAAAATAATTTCAAACCCATATATAAAACAGTTACTGATGAAAATCTAACAACGCGTCCATATAAAATCATAACAAAGAAAAAAATTGACTATGGTTCAACATATATTTGGGATCTCGAAACTTTTCCTGATCCTAACTGTTCAACAGCTCATCCTATTCCTTATGCTGTAGGAGCTATTAATTTTAATAAATTTATATGTTGTTTACCGAAACAAAGATTGAAAGAATTAGAAACACGTTTGTTAAGTGATATGATTAAAATTAAACGATCAAAAGATGAAGATGAAATTAAAAAACTTAAAAAACAGATTAATGAGTATAATAATTTAACTGAATTAGAATTTAATAAACTTCAAAATTGTGTGAAAATATTTACGAGAACTGAGGATGATGAATGTTCGATCGGGGGAAACCCCGAGGATGTATGTCCGATCCATCAATTTTTTAAAACTCTTGGAAAATTTAATTATTCGAGAGTAACTTTAATAGCTCACAATTCATCAGGTTTTGATTCCTATTTTCCGATAAAAGCTAATTTTAAATTATCTAAACCGCCTCTTAAAACTTCAAGAGGAATATTGACTGCTTCATTACAAAATCCTTATACAACTGAATGTGTTAGTAGATACATCCAAAAATCTTTTAGATTTAAAAACAATATGAAAAAAGATTCACCTTCAGGTAAATTAGCACTTCAAACTATTATAATGAAATGTAGTTATCAACATGTAAAAACAAGTCTTTCTAAATGGTGTGAGAATTTTAAAATTCCTACGAATGTGTGCAAATTAAATTATGAAATTGGAGACATAACACATGAAAATTATAAAGAAAAAGAAATTGAATGGAGACCATATTTAGTTAACGATATTCTTTCTTTAGCTTTTTGTATCTACAAATATAATAATGTTATGCAAGATTTAGTTGGTGAAGATATAACTACTAATTTGACATCCTCTGCTTTAACATTTAACGGTTGGATGAAAAGCGTACAAAATGACAATATAAATATTCATTCTCATATAGATTTATGGGCTAGAAATTATATTAGAAAATCTGTTAAAGGTGGAAGAGTTTCAGCAAATATAAGAAAATACATATCGCCATTTTGTAGCATCTTGTTACCAATATTAAAACAGTATTTACCTGGTCGCTACGCTGGTGGGGCTTTGTCCCTGGAAATAATTTAATAGATTTAATGAAACAGTATCGAGATTTAGGAGATAAAACTGAAATTTGTAAGAAAATTTCAAATCAACTACTTGAACAAAAAAATGAATTTCTAATGGCTTTTGATGCAACATCTTTATATCCATCAGCTATGTATGATGAAAATTCAGAATACCCTAAAGCTGAATCAGCTAGAAAATTTCGTCAAGAAGAAGAGCGGGAAATAGTATATAAATTTAATACTCAAACATTTAGACCTAAAACTGGAATATTCTCTGTTGTGTTTCAATATCCGAATGATATGTTTTTCCAACCAGTTCCTATAAAAGATAAAGTTAAAAATCAAAATAATAATTCTCATGTAAAAGTAATCAGGTTTAGAAATGGTATATGTTATGATGTATTAACTTCTGTAGACATACAAGAAATTGTTAGATGTGGGGGGGAAATCTTACATATTACTGATGGTATAATTTATGAAAAAAATTATCAAGTTTCACCATTTCGAAATTATATTGAAAATCTTTTTAATTTGAGAAAAAGTTATAAAACAGAAGGAAATACTGTAGGTGATGAGTTAATTAAATTATTGATGAATTCGCTATATGGCAAAACTGTGCAAAAAGATATAACCACTAAATATCATTTATGGAATGAGAATACATTGAGAAAAAATTTCACTCAAGAAGTAAAAGATTATGAAAAATTAAATGATGAACAATATTTAGCGAAAGTAGAAATGGAAGATGATGAATTTCTCAAAACTAATATTGTAAAAGATGGGAAGACGTCATTCATGCCATCACACTTAGGTTCTTTCATTCTTTCTCACGCTAGAAGAATCATGAATAACTTTATTTTAGAAATTAATGGTTTCAAAGAAAAATACATTCATTATACAGATACTGATTCAATATATATTTCCAATGAGCTCTTTAATAAATTAGACGCTGCTGGATATGTTGGAGGAGAATTGTGTCAAGGGAAAAATGATTATGGAAATGGTGGAATTATTTTTGCAATGTTTATTGCACCTAAAGTAAAATACTGTATTACTGTAGATTAACAAGGGAGACTTAGTGAAAAGAAAACATTCAAAGGTTATTCACAAAACAAAGTAAAAGTAGAAGATTTTCTAAAATTATATTCGGGGAAAACATTATCGACTACAGTTAATAAACCATGGAAACGATCTTTAGAAACTGGAATTAGTATTCCTGATAAAAATAATAATACTGAAGAAAAAAAATTTTCTGGTCAAATAAATATTCTTAAACGTCAAGCACCTGATGAAAATGAA
Organism: Prostheceraeus crozeri; assembly: GCA_907163375.1. NCBI lineage: Eukaryota > Metazoa > Platyhelminthes > Polycladida > Euryleptidae > Prostheceraeus > Prostheceraeus crozeri. Next base: position 17,456 of record CAJQUW010015141.1, read on the forward strand.
ATTATGTTACCTTATAACGGAGAAGATATTCAAGCTGAAATATTTCAAACAATAATCTGTGAGAGTAATTTAAGTGATGATGATGACACGTGGGAATAATAATTTTTTTATTACATCTAAAAATTTTATAACATCTAAAAAATTTATAACATCTAAAAAATTTATAACACATCTAAAATATTTATAACATCTAAAAAATTTATAACATCTAAAAAATTTATTACATCTAAAAACTTATTACATCTAAAAATTTTAATACATATGAAAATATATTTATCGAATATTTTGGTATTTTCTATTAAGTTTTATCATATTAAGTTTCATCATATAATGTTTTATCAAAAGATAATTTAAATTTATTTTCACTAACTATTGATTCTTCATCATCATCATAAATTGTTTCTTCATCATCATCATAAATTACACTTTTTGGTATAGGATGCCATTCCCTGATAGGATACCATTCTCTTATTGGAATATCTAATTCTAAATTACATCTTTTATCTGATAATAATATAATAGAGAAAAATATTGGTCTTTGATCTCTTTTGGAAAATTTAATAACACCACCATAATCTGAATCACTTTTAGTTTTTATTAAAGATGATAAAATTTTAAATTGATTAGATGTAAATCCTAATTTAAATTTTGTAGACCCGACACATAGTTGTCTAACAGTATCTTCAACTATGCCATCATTATTATTTTCAATTGTAAGAAAATGAAATTTAGATAAATTTTTATAATTACTAATATTTTTATAATCTTTTTTACCATTTACACCTTTTTCAGATGTTACAGAATCATCATCTATATTATCATCTATATTATTATCATCTATATTATTATCATCATTATTATCATAAGATTCTTTAAGATCGGGCAAAGCCCTAGAACCTTCAGTTCGTTTATTATGAATATGATTATGGTCATTGTTAATAGTATAAGGTGTAGTCCACATATAAATTTTCTCTTGTTGAGCTAAACCAATTATATAAGATTTTAATAAATTCATATTTAAGTTGGAATATAATCCTATATACGTATCATCATCATATCTTTGCGGCATTTCTAATGTTTCTTGTTTATAAATTGTATCTCTATAATATACTTGACATAATAATTCTTCGTTATGTTTTTTACTCTCTATGTGAATGTTATATTGATTTTGTTCATCAACAAATAATCTAATTTTTTCTTTGGAAAAAGTTTTTAATTTTTTAACTAATTCTTTAATATTAATATAATTAATAATTTTAGTTTCTATCCAATCAGTATTACTAATCGGCAAAACTGCTCTAATAAAACCATAAACATTATTATGACCTATTATAACCATATTTTCTTTATTTAATTCCACATAAGCTACATCATTATATTTACTAACAATCTCCATAAATTTAATAAATGGATCACCTGGAAATAAACAATAATTAGTTTCTATAGAAGGTAAACCTTTAGTCTGTTCTCTAAATATTTCGGCTTGTAATTGAAACAAAAGATTAACATCTATACATGGATTATTATTATTATCAAAACATTTATTATCAAAACATTTATTTTCAAATCCCGTTGATCTCGTCGAATAAGAAGAACAGGATGATGCGGACGAATCTAATTTTTTTAAGTTTGGGGTCTCCATTTTTTTATTTTTATTAGAAAAAAAATTATTTTTTTATTGTTAAAAAATGATGTTACCAAATGTTGGTGGAAGTGCATATATCCCGAATAATCGTGAATTAGAAATAGAGATAGAAAATTATATCATGAAAACTGGAGACGTTTTATCTGGTCCATTGCATCTTTCTATTCTTCCGCAACAAAATACAGAGTTAACAAATAAACAATATGTTGATACACAAATCAATGATTTAAAAGAAAAATATATAAACGATGTTTTGGTTACACTGATGAATGAATTGAAGTTGCTTAAACTTAATGACAAATCATTAAACGAAAAATTATTAAAACTTGATAAAAAGGATAGAGAGCTAGAAGCAGATATAGCAAAACTTTTAAAAAGATTTCTGAACAATCAAAAATTTTAATATTACTTTCTTTAAATTTAAAATCTGCTGTAATTAAAAATAAACATCAGATAAAAATGTTAAAAGAACAATTAGAAGATGAAATAGAAAAACTACCTGAAAGAATTAAAAAAAATTTAAAGCAGTTACAAACTACATTCCAAAAAAGTGTTGATGAATTGAGTTCTAAAATTACTCAACAAATGAAAAAGATGAATAGAATAATAAATGAAGTAAACTCACTTAATCAAAGAGTTGATAAAATGAAAACTCTTAAAATCAATTTAGAAAATGAATTAAAGAAAAATTTACAAGAAAACTCTAAAGAAAATAAGGAACAGTTAGATTCTGTTAAAAGACAATTAGATGTTCTTAAAATTAAGTTAAATGCTCTTAAAACGGCATTGAAGATTAATCAGCAGAAAATGCAAGTTAATAGAAAAGAAATTAAAGTACATCACACGCTGCTTGACGCAATAGATAAAGTGCAACAGTCAATTAATAAAGTTATCTCGAAGTTGTTGTCTATTCACAAACGTAAATCTTAATCGGAGCGAAGCTCCTCAGGTTACTAACCAATCGGAGCGAAGCTCCTCGAGGCTTTAGCCGATCGTAAATATTTTTTCTCAAAAGTCAAATTTAATCCTAAAAAATGCCTATAATTTATAAACACAATCTTAAACATTTTGCTTCAAATCAAAAAATTGCTCATGAACCATCTATGAAATCTGTTTACCATTATAACAATGTAGAAACAATCGGAACACAAAAGTTCCTAGGCATCGCAGGTGCCGTTGAAAAAGAAGGGGCTGGCATCTTTTCTGGTATTGGAAGTATCGTTAACTTAATTAAAAATAATAAAGATTTGATTACATCTGCTGCAAAAGGAGCAGCTGCTATAGGTAGTACAGCTAGTGCAATATCAAATGCTGTCAAGTCTCAAAACGAATTAAAACAACTAGAAGCTATTCGTAAACTTAGGAATGATTCTGAAGAGCTAAAAAATTAAAAAAACTTTCAGAGGAAACAAAAAATAAAATTGCTAACATTGCTGTTGGGGAAACCTTGAGGAGCGGAGCTCCGTCTGATAGTAAACATAATGAAAAAACAATTGAAGAAATAAGAGGTAATGGCATTAATAGCGGAGCTGGTCTAGCAAAATTCTAAAATTATATTTTAGTAAAATTTTTTAGTAATTTTTTTAGTAAAAATTTTTTCTGTCTGTGAGAAAAACAAAAAGTCAAATTATTTTTTATAAAAATGTCTTCGCTTATCGAAAATAAATTTAGATTAGACGATCCTCATTTCGTCAGTAATAATCAAAAAAAGAATGACTATATAAGAATTGCTATGAATCCCGGATCTTCCAGTAGAGTAAATACTGGAGGTGATTTAATTTTTGAAGTTGATAATCAGCAGAGTTATATATATTTACCTGATTCGTTTTTACATTGTGAATATTCTTTATATAGTGATGCCAATTTTACAACACCATTACCAGAAACTGATAATATTGCACTAGAGAATAATTTCTTTCCAAGATTATTTACACAAATGCGTTTAGATGTTGCAACTCAAAATATAGAAACAATAAGTGATTCTCCAGGTGTAATTGATACAATGCTTAGATTTGTAACAATTGGTGAAAATAATAAAAAGTATGAAATCGAAGGTTGGTTTCCTGATACTAATGATGGTATAATTGTTGATGATTTAACTCACGCTGGAACAGATGCCGCAGGAATTGCGAAAGATGTAGAAAATATTGCAAAACATTTAAATAAAACAAATAATGATGCATATAAAGAAAGACGTGAATTTAACAAAAAAAGTAAACAGACAGTAAATTGGTCATTGTCTCCATTATTCGGATATTTAGATTATGATAAAATATCATATCAATTAAAATTTAAATTAATAATTCATCGTACAGCAAATAATGAATTAATCTTTTTTGGTAAGACTGGAAAAAAAGCATATTTAAAAATTGATAGACTTGAATGGTGGATTAAGCATATTACTCCTAGTTTAGAGATTGAAACAGCTATTGCAAAAAGATAAAATACTAACAAACCAATTCCAGTAAATTTTCTAAAGAGAACTGCTAGTTCAGTAACTTTTTCCGAACAAAGATTTAACTGGCATTTTACTAGAACTGCGAATACCCCAAGATATTTATTACTAACTTTTCAAAGAAATAATTCTCCAAGTTTTGATAAGAACAATAATATCTTCCATATTAATACAATTCGAAGTTTACAAGTTTCATTAAATCAAACCCGTTATCCAATTGATCCATTAAGATTCGATGATACCAATAATCAATTTATGGAAGGATATGATTCTTATCGAAATCTTTGTATAGAATTTGGAGTTGACCCACAATTAACTCCTGGAGATTGGAGACATTTATATCCTGTTTTCTGTTTCGATTTAAGTGCACAATCTGAAGATATTATCAAGACTGGCTGTGATGTAACAATTAATATTGAAAAAAAAGATTCCACAACTTCATTGATGGCTTATGGTTTATTGCTAGAAGATGTAAAATATTCTATTGAAATTCTTAATGGAAAGATGGTAAGGATAAGTTAATTAAAATTTTTTCATAACTAGAATAGATTAAAAATTCTTAACTTAAAATTTTTCATAACTAGAATAGATTGAAATTTTTTGGTAACTTAAAATTTTTAGTAACTTGAAATTTTTTAATAACTAGAATAGATTAAAATTTTTTGGTAACTTAAATTTTTTGGTAACTTGAAATTTTTTAATAACTAGAATAGATTAAAATTTTTTGGTAACTTAAAATTTTTTTATTAAAAATGTCGCAAGCGAAAGGTAATAATAATAAAACTGTTGAATTAAAATTACGTAATATTGTTGACAAAAATACCCCTAAAACTATTACGATTAACAAAAAAAGTATTACATAAGTAAACCAATGATAGAGAATATTCAATTACAAGAAGAAAAGAATGGCGGGATTCTCCCATTAATTCCACTAATAATAGGTGGCATAACTGCAGCAGGAAGTGTTGCAGGTGGGACAGCTGGTATTGTCCAAGCAGTAAATAAAAATAAATCAGAGAAGGCAGAATTAGAAGAACAAAAACGACATAATAGAGAGTTAGAGAAAGTTGCTAGGGGTGAAGGAGTAGTAGATAATTTTATTAGTAAATTAAAATTAGTTGATGAAGGAAAACGAGTTCTTAAAAATATTCTCCACAATGTTGATGATTTAATTGAAATTAAAGAAACTAAAGATGGTTCTGGAATATATCTAAGTCCTAGTATGATTCGGTAATAACCTCAGGATCTTTGGTCCGATCGGCTAAAGCCTCTGAACAAAGTTCTATTAGGTAAAACATTTATTTTATCTTTTAAATTTTTTTTATCTTTTAAAATGAATTCTACAAATTCCGAAAATTTAATTAAATTAAAAATTTCTAATTTAGATTTATTGAATTATCTATTAAACAAAAATAAGAACTCAAAATGTCAGCATATTGGAGGTGACATACAAAAAGCATTAGAAAACTTTCCTGGATTTATTTGGAGTAAATATTCGAAAGAAAAACATCTTCCTGGTCATTCATATACCGGTCCAGGAACTCGATTAGATATAAGACTAGATGAGAATAATAATCCAAAACCAGGTGAAGAACCAATAAATAGAGTAGATGCCGCCGCTTACAGGCATGATTTAGGTTATCGAAATCATGATCTAAGTTCTCGACATGCAGCTGATAAGAAGATGATTCAAGAATTAGATAATATTCAAAATCCTACATTTAGAGAAAAAATTGAAAGAATGTTTGTTAAGAAAGCTTTACAAGCTAAAATATTATTCGGTCAGGGTTTAAATGAAACGACAGCAAAGCTGTCTGAGAGCAACGCTCGAACCTACGCGTCCGAAATTCATAGGGAATACAGAAAGCCTAAATATTTATTGAAAGTAAAAGTATTTAATAAAGATGATATTTGGAGTGCTGATCTTATTCATATGCCGAATGAAAGGGACTACAAATACGCATTGACCGTTATAGATTTATATACACGATACGCTTGGGTAAAGCCTTTAAAAAATAAAAGTGGTCTATCAGTTAAATATGCGTTTGAAGAAATCTTTAAAGAAAGTAATAGAAAGCCAAGGAAATTGTTTGTGGATAAAGGATCGGAATTTTATAACAGAAACGTTCAGCCACTATTTGAAACTGTTTATTCAACTGAAAACGCAGGAAAAGCTGTAGTGATAGAAAGATTCAATCGGACGTTAAAAAATAAATTATTCAAGAAATTTACTGAGCAAAGAAATCAGAAATGGTTGAAGATATTACCAGGAGTTGTAGAAGAGTACAATAATACAGTTCATTCTGGTATTGAAGAAACTCCAAAGAATGCTTCTGACGACCCTGATTTGATACGAAAGAAAATATTCGAGAATAATAATTTGAATGAGAGTAATCCGAATTTGCAGAAACTTAAGCCGAAATTTAAAATTGGAGATAGAGTTAGAATATTTAAATATAAGAATAAATTTGAAAAAGGCTTTGTTGGCTATTGGACTAAAGAAATATTTGAAGTTTCTAAAATAAATCAAAGTTTTCCGATTACTTATGAAATTAAAGATTTAGATAATGAGGATATCAGAGGTCGTTTTTATCAAAATGAATTACAGAAAACAGAGCTTTAGCTTCGCTTGAGTTATAGATTGTTTAACTCTAACATAATATCTAGAAATGATACTCCTTTTTGTAATTTGTACAAAACGTATAAACATAATTGTCCACAATAGGTAGTGCCTGGTGTTTGAATTTGAAACGTATTGTATGTTCCCGTTCCAAGTAATTCTTTTACTTCATTTGTAGGGGGCAAACCGTATGAATCAAAATAATAGTTCTGCTGATGATTTTTAACTCCTGCTGACCAATGTACACCTTTTTCATCTGACGTATGAAGATTTGTTATGAAATTTACAGTTATTGATGGAACTTTGTTCCGGGAACTGAAGGTTCCTGTTGGCCTATTTTTTAGGAATTGTAATTCGTCTCTCATTAGAACATGAAAATTCTTTATTCCTAATCGATTAGCGATTTTCTTTAGGTCGAAATTCGTTGTCGTTTGTGTTCCATATAATTTCAAAAACTCATTTATGTTGTTCATTTTATAATAAAAAAATTTCTTAAGGGACCCCTAGAAGTCAGAAGGGAGGGGGTATTGATTTAAAACTGTTCTCTAATGATGTCTTTCCTTACTACTTATTCGATTTTGAAATGATTATATTATAATTATTCTAATCTATATTGTTTTATATATTTCCATTTTCTTCATGAACTTCATTTGTAAAATATGTTTCATCGTTAAAATGATTGTTTAAAATTGCCATAACAACTAACCCGCATATCGGCGTTTATGCGTTCTGTGTTCACAAGAAGAATTTTATTGTCATTTGCTTTTATTGTCAATGCACTCTTATGTGCTTAATCTATTCATGGCTTCACAATGGGAAGTACTTTACTACCCGTTTGTGTTTGGCAAACGCTAAATGAATTTTGAAAACAGACTTTACAAATGGATTTTGAAAACAGACTTTGCAAATGGATTTTGAAAATAGATTTTGAAAACAGATTCTGAAAATAATTTACGTAGGGGTAAATTGAAATGTCAAAACTTTACGCACGCGTAAGTTGAAATGCCAAAAGTTTACCGATGAGTAAATTGAAATGACAAGAGATAGCACGATAATTTTACGGGAAACCTGCTAGATGTTTCTCTCTCTTCAATCTCTGTCTCTCTTCAATTATCAGCCAGTGTACGGGTTCATTGAATAATTTTGAGTTTATGAGTTACAATGATCTTCTAGTTCACACAATTAGTACTTTAAATAATGTTGAGCATACAATAACGAAGAATGACTAAGTAATAATTGCGTCTTCTTAATTTATCATAATGCTCTAATCTTAATAATAATTGAGAACCATTTCACCCGTTTTTAATTGAGATAACGAAGGATATATTCTTGCGGGTTCTTCCACTTTTGTTTCTTCCATTTTTAAAGAAATATTTTTTAGTCACATGATATATTTTAAAAACCTGAAAGATGGATAAAATTCATGAATTTGAGATTCTCAACTTTTATGATTTTCGCTGTCCTGCAACGGTCATGATTTTAAGGGTGAAAATTGTAATTCTCAAATTTGAGATTCTTAACTTTTATGATTTTTTCGGTGTCCTGCAACGGTCATGATTTTAAGGGTGAAAATTGTAATTCTCAAATTTTGAGATTTTGAAAAATTTGAAAAATTGGGTATTTTTAAAAACGCTTAAATTTTCGCCCTTCGGCCACGTGAAATTTGAAGTCTACCTAAATTTTTGAAATTTTTGAAATTTTGATTTTTTTGAAAAACCCGCAAAAGTGTGACATCCGGCGCAAGCGAAGCGAAGCAAAGCGAAGCGAAGCGTCGCGCCGGATGTCACACTATATACTACTAACAACTGTAATAGTGGTTGTTAAAACTTTACTGGCAAAGTTTTAGGACTTCGAGCACGCGAATTTGCCCCATAAAGAAAAAGATCCTTTTCAGTGAAGATATTTTTATACTTGAAACTTTAATTTTCAGAGAAAGGACATTGACCAAGAGACAAAAACGGTTTCTACAAAAAAGGTACAACTTACACAATTATGTACAATTGACATCGCAAATATGCAATGACTTACCGATTAGTCGATAAACTAGCACCAACAAAACTTAAAGACTATACTTGATACATGGACTGTGCAAAGAAGATTTTAGCTTATCAGTTCAAAATTCAAAGATGGTCACAAGTGAGTTCGATATGATAGTCTTTGCCAGGAAGAATCATGCATAGATCTCACATAAGTTACATAACTGGCGCATCCATAGAAATACAAACAAACAAAGAAATGCGACACCAAAACTAATAAGGTGATCTCTACATCTTTCAACAAACATCATAGACTTCAAAACGACATACATTAAAGATCTCTTGACTTGGACATCGGACCAAAGACAAACATCAGGATAACAATGAAGCACAGAAAGAAAAACCGCATAACAGCATTCGAACTCAACAGTGGTGTTTATCGTGTTAATTGTAATAATTGCGACAAATTCTACATTGGTGAAACTGGTCGTACTTTGGCCACCCGTTTTAGTGAACACAAAAGAGATTTTTTGAATCATAATGATAATAATGCTATGTATGTTCATTCTGTTGATCTTGATCACTCTTTTGATTATAGGAATGCTGAATTGATTTTTAAATCTAAAGATTTGCATACTAGAAAAGTGACTGAATCTTCATTTATCAGATATCATCAAAACCAGACTGTCAATCTGTTCCCAGCGATGACTAGCATTAATGGACATGTGGCCCAACTCGCTTTGCGAAGCGTTGATCAGCACGGCAGGGGTTCATCCGGGCCGTCGCTCTGCCTTCCTGTCTAATTGCATCTAATTACATAATAGTTTCATCCCTTCTTATTCTGTCATCTCATGTATTTCTTTCATTCCCATGATAATGCTCACTGTATGTGACCGAAAGCTCGGGAAATAAACTCATTAACTTTCATTGTGGTTTTATTTTATTATCTGCATCGGGTGTTAGTACCTTTGAACAACAATTCATTATGATGCAATGTTTTAGATCGAATCTGATCTACAAACCATAGATTTTTCCATTTGCCATCATTGTAAATAAGTAAGATATCAAACTTCCAATCTAGTGTATCAAACTTCCATTCTCACCCTACGGGCTCGGGCATTTAAGATATCTAACTCGTGGAATGCTATAAAGAAGCAATCATCATTGAAATTAATAATACCATAGAAAGTCTTAACCGATAGTTTCTTAACCGCTAGAAGGAGAAATGATCCAATAATCAGAATTTCTATTTTTGAATTTTTGAGATGTTCTTACAACCAGTACAGCAATCATTTTCAATTATGACTCTGAGCCAATTTTTGATTCGTATTCCAGCATTGAAAAATTGGATGATAGTTGTCAATGACTGCTACAAAGAGACACAGTATGTATATTAATCCATTGAATAGTAGGCCAATTCACATGAAACAATGACAACATTTCACCTACAGTTCTCTTGATGAAAATCCTGCAATTTGCTGTCAACGACTTCCACAACTAAACTTGGGAAATAGTTTGACTATGATACAATGTTTTAGATCGAATCTGATCTACAAGCCATCGATTTTTCCATGTGCCATCATTGAACATAGGCAAGATATCTAACTTCCATTCTAGTGTATAATTATCTACTTCTATGGCAATCATGTACTATAGTTGCATCATCATGTACTAGTTGTAAGTATGATCCTCACCATACACAAAGTCTCTGATGTGATATTCGTGCGATCAGTAGCGTATCCAGCATGCTAACAGTATGAAGCAATTTACATGCAATTATTCATGTACTTCCAATGTACATGCAATTACATCAATTTCCATTGACATGATGTGAATTCATTTTCGTATTTGTAGTGTGTCACGATAATCGAATTGCAGCTCTTAGATTTGAAAAAGTAGAACTTTTGGCAGACGTTATCTGCAAATTAATTGAGAGGATCTCTTTTTGGCACTGAGGTTCGCTACCGCGTAAATTATACGAGCGCGTTGAATAACAACGTCATAGACGTACTCATTAAGTACATGCAATTACTTTAGTTTGAAAAGATCAAAGTAAGGATAGAAATCAATGTATATTTTCTCAATGATAATGATTTTATGTGCAGGGTCCCATAGCTCAGTTGGTTAGAGCGTCGTGATAATAACGCGAATGTCGAGGGTTCGAGTCCCTCTGTGACCATACGTTTTGCGAAAACATAATCTGTTATTTTCCATACACGGCATCAAATTTTGCGATTAAAAATTTTTCTTGCTCATTATGAGTAAACATTGCATTGGTAACTGGCAGCTAATTTGCTTCCTTCCTTTTCTGACAATGACTGATATGCATCATGCTTGTCCAAATTTGGTAACAGATTGAAATCATTTGAAATTAAATCATTCAATAAATTCATAAATTGACGGTTGCAGTAATCTTATCCGCACCGTTGATGACAAATGACAGTAACTAAGTGATCACGGATCAAATAAGCATATCAGTCAGTAAATAGCCTACCACAATCAGACAGAAAGGGGAATAAAGTAGGACAAGCGAAATATGACTAATAAATTGGAATTTATGGTTTTGTAAATTGATATCTATTATTACTTCTAATTCATCTACTTTAGATAGGATGCAATCTACAAATATCTTTGAAAGCATGTGGGTTACTCCAGGATGATTCTAATTATTCATAAAATTTCGAATTTCTGTTATGCATTATCTATTATGCATTATCTACTGTACAAAGGTTTTGAAGAATCATTAAAATGTTTCATTTCACTGATTCGCCAACTTTTTACAGGATTTGTGAGCAGGTTCTCTATAATTGGTACCTTTGGCCATCAAGTCCCTGAGTATTGAGGTGGAAATAATAATCCAATTTTAGATGAATTTAGTACAAACGAAGCATAAGAATAAGATGTTAAGAATAAGCATAAGATGTTGCACTGAATGCATACATTTTTGATGTGATCATAGAAAAGGTTTAATGACACAGATGTCACAAACATTCAAATTTTATAGTCATAATACTCTCATCAAAGTATCAGTGATGTACTTTGCACTAAATTCACCTCTATCATTTATTTTCTTATCTGTCTTTGATAATAATCGACTCTCTAAGTCATAGATATAGATGGTCACTGTCTTTGGATAAAATTAACACAGATAGTCTTTGGGATGTCTTGGCAAATCTTCAAATGTTTGTACATGGATGACTGCTGTTCAGTGAGATGTTTATGGATTCTGTTGTGCAATTTACGTAGGCCTATATAAAAAGCCGTAATAATAAGAGATGCTGTTGTAAAATTTCTGTCATTCCCAAATTTTCGAACGCAGGTCGGGTCAGGGGATTGATGTTATATCCAAAGTAAGTATATAAGAGAAGTATGCAATCAAAGCATGATTTGTGGGGACATCTATGATATTACTTTTTCGCCAGCTCTTATAAGCAGTTTTATTTTATATCTCAATCGATAACAGAAGAGTATTGAAATATTAAATGCAAGGGACAGAATAGCTATGTCAAAACTATGAATCAGCGAAAAATTACATAGTTATCCGTAGATGTTTGGAAGACAAAAATATAGATGAAGAACCATTTCTATGGTTAGAAAGTCAGAGTTGATTTGGCATAGAAATTAATCGATTGTCAAGGTATTTAATAGACGACTGTAAACCACTCATTTATCTACGCATTGATGTGGGCGCCATATGATTGTTTTCCTATATTGATGCATTTGCCAACTTTTGCCCACTGAACATATTGTAATCTTTATCCCGAATCTACAAATACTTCATCTTCTTGTTGATAACCAGTTGTGCATACATTCATTGATCAGTTTTAGATTTCGATTCACTAAAATTATCACTAAAGCATCGATATATCACTTAAATGATTGATAGTTAGTTAGTGATCGGTCTGATGCAAATAAGAAAAAATTCAGATGATGAATGATGCTCCTGCCTTAAGCTGCAGGCAGATACTTTGTATTAATTGCATTTGAATTTATTAAGCAATTAACACAATAGTTCCTCGGCTTCCGGCAAATCACTGAAAAATATAACTATATTCACAACAGAAAAATGGAAAGCAACAAGAAACATTCAGATGATGAATGATGCTCCTGCCTTAAGCTGCAGGCAGATACTTTGTATTAATTGCATTTGAATTTATTGAGCAATTAACACCATAGTTCCTCGGCTTCCGGCAAATCACTGAAAAATAAAACTATATTCACAACAGAAAAATGGAAAACAACAAGAAACATTCAGATGATGAATGATGCTCCTGCCTTAAGCTGCAGATACTTTGTATTAATTGCATTTGAATTTATTGAGCAATTAACACCATAGTTCCTCGGCTTCCGGCAAATTGCTGAAAAATAAAACTATAGTCACAAAAGAAAAAAAGGAAATCAACAGGAAACATTCAGAAGCAAGTTAAAGCATTTGGGACATCGGACACTTGAATTAAGCAAACGTAGATTTGATTTTATCGGTTAGAATATTATAGGCTGTATCAGTTCACAAAAGGTCTTCCAACGAAATTTATATTATCAAGTTATATACGAGCAAAATAAACCAACGTTTCTCCTTTGTTAATAAACACTTAACTAGTGCGGCGGCGTAATAAGTTTCCAATCCTACATTCAACAGTGTATAATTTTATCCTAAACATATTGTTGTTGCTAACTGGTGCTAACTACATGTACAATCACTTTACTTCAGTTGGTTGACTAGTTGCGGTCTCACTCCCATCTAACCTGAAATTAACACTTACATTCTTCATTCAACGAGTGCCAGGACTAGAAATAAATACTTCCATTTTTTCGCCAAATAATCGACTTGATTGATTATTTTCTATTTGACGGAAGAAAAAACCGTGATATTTCGGTAAAAATGTCTATTTAGGCGATACCTTTCGAACGGCACAGACTGTCATCGTCAGGCGAATGAGACTCATGTCACAAATGCAGAACACAAATAAAAAACGGTACTTATGGGTTATCCCCAACGTTTTCAAATTTGTCCAAAAGTCGTAGAAATGAATCAATCGTCACAAAACTTTAAACACACGTAGGTGAGGATATCTCTAGCCACATACCAAATTTTGGCAAATCAGATATGTTCTTTTTGAATTAGAAGCGATAACTTGAAGTGCAAGCGATGCCGGCAGCTTCATCTGAGTTGTCAGTGACCTCAACGTCTGAGCAGAAGGCTCTTGAGGTCAACAAAATCATTTCTCTACAACTCGTGAAGCGATGATGACCGCGCCACATCCCTCAAATGGCAGTGAATGAGACGAAGAAATAGAGAGAACAATGCATACACGAGTAGCAATGATGCGTCGAACAGACGAAGTTAGATCAAGCTGTTGACATCGCTACACTTTACGTTATCGTCTCTAATGCAAGAAGTACATGCCGATCTGCATAGAATTTTGCATGTAGGTAGAAAATATGCTTAAGTACGTGTATTCGAAGTTTGGTGACGATTCTTGCAGATCACAAATTTGGGAGAGATAACCCATAAGTACCAAAAAAACTTATGTATTGCATCAGATTGTAGGAAACGATCCATTTAGATTAGTGCGTTAACTTTACATTTTGATGATTTGTAGGCACTCATAATGAAGAATTTAAAATAGTATTTTAAGGCTACATATTTTTCACTTGCTATTTTTCTGCTTTATGAGAGATCTTTGTTTCATCCTAGCACACACGCATGCTTTATTCTATGAATGTATACTGTACACAAAATAAGATGTATGGTGGTTATTTTGTAAACTTGCAGTTCATATAGTATATTTTTTGGTTGAAGGAAGACCTTTTCTAAATTAATAATAAGTTGATTATTAAGCTTCGGCTATAAGCTTAGATAAAAAATAAAATAACAAGCAATAGCGAACAACGTCATTACAAGTATATGTTAGATGCGCTATGATAGGTGGACGATTAACTTGACAATCGATATAGTACAATAAATTATGATGAAGTCAACTAGATATGCACGTCTGTAATTTTTTTGGTGTGTTGTGGAACTTAACGTTGTCTATCTGTAGGCCTACATTAATACCCACTAACCTATGATACAAGTGCATATACGTATGTATAGACCTACATTAATAATCACTGACATAAATCATCATGTTGTAGTGTGCATCATTGAGCAGATAAATAGATTTCGCACCATCAGTGTCTGATTCGTTCTATTTTACCTGATGTCAAAAAGCATCACCCGAACTACGAAGCAAGGTAATCAATGCCCGCTTGAAATTTTTGAATATGACTACTCACAGAGATTATATAAGGTCATCAATTTGTATCTTCTGATATGCCAAAAAAATGTTCTCAAACATACCGATTTTATTTAAAATTGAAGGCTGTTTAATTGCTAAAGAGACAGATTCAGCAGATAATGATGTGCAAAATACATAACTCTGAAATTTCCGGTGAATTCGATTAGGGCAAGCTGTACTATATGAATAAGATAGCCCTACTGTGAATGAATCATGGGTAACTTGTTCAACAGATATCCACTTCTAAGAAGTAGGTGCTTCTAGCGATCATTGCTAAAAAATATTTTGCAGAATATTTGGCAATCATCATGATGTCATACAAAAATTTAACCATTCAAAATAATTCGTATTTCGACGAATTGTCTCGTCTAAATAACCTCCCTGCATAGTTTCGGCTGTTGGTACACACTTTCACGGGGGAATAACTGGGCCTCAGTTATTCGGTTATTTACACGCAACATTGCGTGCGAATGATACGTCATTTAATGTCTGATCAATCATCATCAAATCAGGTCATGAGTTTGTAATACAAATTCAACTTTATATTAGCTGATTGAATTGGGCTGCAGAAATGCTTATTTTCTTAAAATGAAAGTACTAACTCCCATAATGCACCACCTTTCGTCAGCTGCCATTCTTTTTTCTTTAATAGGCCTACTGAAACTGTTCTTAAAGAACGCTCACTATTCAACGTCGCAACTTGGAAGGTTATTCTTATGACATTCATGTGGTAAACTGGGTTGAACCGGATCATTTTTGCGAAATTTATTTAGTTGCTCATGTATAGTTCACGTGGTGAAAATTAACGCAATGTCTGCATTTATGGTGATTGCTTTTAGTTTCATTATATGCCAAAAATTTGACCGACTTACTGATCCAGTTGAATGTGTCATAATTTTTTATGCTAGATCAACCACTAGATGAATGGGATGTACGTCAACAACGAACCTTGTCATAAATGAGTTTTAGTGGACTATGCAGTTGAACATAAATGAATTGGCATTGAAAAGTTATACTCTTGCTAACTGAAATGTAGAACCGTGTTCATGAGATATCAACTATATTATATGCAGTGACCTTTCACTAGGTGTTGCGCAAATTTGACGATTTAAGTTGGATGAACCTACTATCATTAACAACAACTTACCAGACGCCAGTTTACGCGGTCAGAATGATTCTTCCACAGCAAAATTTATAACACCATGCGTCATTCAGCCTGTCGTTCACACAGTCTCACTGAGTCATTGTCTGTCGCTGTCTGCTATATTCTTTAATAACAACAGTCAGACAACGATTCAGTATGACGTCACAAGTGTAAACGTCGAGTTATTTGTGTGGGAGCATCTCGTTCAATTCTCATGATGACGGTGGAATTTCCAACAGCTGGTTACTCTGGTTACTCTGTGCACAGTGACTTAAGACATCGCTAAAATAAGGGCATGCTGTGATGTTTTAGGACACACACAAGGGTCACGTGCTTCAACCACGCAGAGTTGACCTTCACTGTGATGTGAAACGTAGCACATCCATCATAGGCAAAAAATGTTACTAAAAAAGCAAGCAAGGATTCCTTTCTTCTCTTTCCAGGAAATATTTGTATTAGATGCAATCTTAAATATGTAGATAAACAATATCTAAGCGCAAAATGAAGCAATTTCTCCACTGTTTCATCTGTAAAACCATACCATTCAGAAATGACACGTCCATCAGCAAAATTGGCATAAAATATGAGAAGCCTGATGAATTTTGGGTAGGAATCAATTGGAAAATTGAGTTGTTGCCATAAATTTTAGCCACAGCAACTTTTGAAATTGGTAAATGTGAATTTCTGAAAATCATCTTGGCGAAAAAAGATGGCGGACATGTCGCCAAAAAAAATACATTAGAGCAATGAGTTGATTGCACACTTAACATATTTAAACACTTTGGTTATATCATACATACAGATATCATCAAATTTCAAATCTTATGACAGGTCAGATGATGAGCAGGGAAAGAGATAGAATTATACAAAATGGTCAGGTACAGAGTGAAAAAGTTAGCAACCCTTGATCTCACAGCATTCCTTGAAATCCCTTCTTCCTCCCCGTTTACCACATTCGGGCCATTTCCGAATGCCACTTTGTCTGACGGTTAGACGCTCTCGTTCATTTTTAACTCAAGTTTGTGACTTGCAACTTCTGCAATACTTTTCGCTCTATGGGCTCGAATATTCAGTTTATGTAACTTTTAAAATGTGATTTGTGATCGCTACCTGTATTTGTGATTTTCATTTACCTGAAATAAATGCATATTATTATTATTATTATAACCATAATCAATGCTTCTGATGTATGTAAATGATTTCTTATAAGAAGAGGGATCGTTTATGTTGTTCACGTTCTTCTGTTGAGTTGAGTTTCGGTTGCAATTTGTTGGCATAAGTTGCTTGCTCTTTTCTTCTTTTGTAGCACTTTTCTTAGAGTTTTAGATCTATGTGCTAGTCCCACGTTCAATTGTAATTTTTGGATAGATTGGTTCATCAGATCAGAAATGAATGGTATTTTCAAGAATCATTTTTAATCGCATTGTGTTTATTCTTTTGTTCTCTCTGTTTGATCTTTGGATGAAATTTTCTGGAAAATCAAAATGCAGTCTGCAAATAGCTTCCTCAAAATATAAGAAATTCTACATTGGTAGTACTATCAAACTTTTATGTACCATAATTAAAGAGCATACAACACAAGATTCCTCATCTTTTTACAAATACCTACAACAATGCAATAACTACAATATTCCAACAGAAATTCTAGCACAAGAAAAGGGCCAAACCAGCATACGACTTCGAAAAGCGATATCGATTACCAAATTGAAACCGAAACTCAACTCAACAGAAGAACGTGAACAACATCTACAATTCTTCTTTTTATAAAATACATGTGATACATCTTGGTACATCAAAAATAATGACAATGATTCTTAACTTTTACACTTCTGTAACTATATATATATTATCTTTCACTTCTCATCATATGACTTGTTACAAGATTTGAAGTTTGATGACATTTATACAGTGTATATATGATCATTAACAATCGCCACGGCCTCTGTAAGCGAAAATCTGGGAATGACTGAAGTTTTACAACAGCCTCGGCTGTTTATTAAGTACTACATTGAACTATACTGTTTAAGCGAAGTTTTGTACCGTTAAGCTTATTTTGAAAGAATTACGCATAGTTTGTACCACCAATCTACTTTTCTTTGCAATTTTCACATGTAGCCTGATAAATGATCATTTAATTGAAATAAGGTTCTTTGGGGGTTTACAACAATGTACAAAATCACAAACAAAGAACTTAATAATAATTTATCATGTCATTTGTGATGTGTATGTAATGTAGTACGATAATACACCTATTGGAGCCCAAGCCCATAGAGCCATTTAGCAAGTATGTTAGGTAGAGTGGTAACTCCGCATTTATTAAATCCCCAATGTGTATACACTTTCGATTTTATTAAATGAACTCGTGGGAGATACAGATGGTATTGTCACCAAATGTGAGATATGCAAATTTTTGCAGTTTTGCAGAAATTACAACGGAATTGACTGATCATGATAGCAAAGCAGAACAGAGTTGGAAGTGGGTCAACGAAACTTGACCCATGACCCACCTGACCCACATGCTGCAAGGGTGACTGATGTGAGTGCAATTTCCTTTTCTGGTATCATCTTTAGTTATATTTTCATTCGTTTTAGGTCTAGTTAGAGACCTCGTAGTATCAAAATTGTTGTTAAGATTTGTTATGAAGATTCAAGTGTATCAGATCACTTGTCACATGATAATTCTGTCGAATAACTGAATTCTCGTCGTGAAACTTTGACGCTGAGACATTTGAGAAAGTGTGAATTTCTGGATCATGCGGTGCATCATCTTTTACCGAGCAAACTACCTGTTACAAGGCATTATAGTCTTCCTTATTGCTCAACCGTTAAACATTCTAAATCGTCTCTTTCTTTTGCCTGCAAATTGTATAATGCGAAGCTGTGACATTTTATCATCCGTAAAAGTACTACTCATGTAAGTTCTGATTTTTATTTCTTCAATATAGTGCTTATTATTATTATCATAGACATGTAACCTCATCCCAATTATCTTATAATCAAAGTTCATGCACCACAAATGCCTAAAGTTCGAAAAAAATAAGCGATTCTGTTTCTTGTTATAATTCTTGACTATCCTTTTTAGTACTACCTATTTAACTCGAAGAGAGATGATTAGTTAAGTTAAGGGCCCTACAGACTGAATTTCAAATTTTGCATTTCTTAATCAAATGAAGTTAGAAAATTAGATTGCAGTAGCCTTGAATTATTTATTCATGCATGTTAGATACTACATGTGTGAAAATTATCCCAGAAAAATCGTCTACCTAATATTTTGTTGCTTCTCATGGCAATCGATTCAAATTTCATTAACTTCTGCTAATGTTAGATTTCAGTAGAAAGTTGTATATTTGATGTAAGAATGACATCCATTGAAAAGCAAATGGAGTAAGCACGCGTAACGCGTGAATAGAAAATTGCACGAGGACAAGATTATAATTCATTAATTAGCTTACAATGCACATATAGATGAATTGATATATTTAAGTGGCGCTACGTGTACGAGTACGTTATAATAGCAATCAGTAGCGACATCATGTAAATATTCCTATTTTTATTGATGCCAAACCAAATATCAAAACGAAAATTTTTATTGATACGAAGTGTCAATAAATATTTCACAGAGCTCTGCCGTAATAAGTCTGTGTGAAAAAGATAAGTCTATGTCAATGACCGTCGTGTGAATTATCGTATTTCAGATTATCATGTATCGAATGAGCAATGAGATGCGTGGAACATGTACGATGCGAAAGTAGATTGAACGGCTAAATACTTTAGATATGAAGCATGTATATTATCAAGATATTTTGATCTATTACATATTTCGAAAATATTTAGGCTCTGATCAATCTTTACCAGAGATTTACAATGCCAATCTCTACCAGATGATATTTTCTACGAAAGACCAAACGAAACAAACAAAGTGAAGTTCAGCTGGCATTGCAAGAATTATTTTCAAGATGAATAAAACCTCTGAATACCTGACTTCTTCAGTAGCTGTATTTCTGAAATCAAGGTCACACATCATTGGTTTCGTGACATAGCGACAGAGAATCGAGCACACACGATTGTACTCAAACAACTTCTCTCCACCAACCAACATCTCTCAGGAGACAGCAGCAATTGTCTTCGAGCCTTCAATTTGTGTGAATTCCGCCCCCTTTCGAAACTGTATGAGGCATGTGAAAGTCAGTAGTGTTTTATATTTTGACTGTGCATCCATCACCCCTTTCAGTGACACTGACTTAATCATTTTTCATGAATGACAAGAATGCGAATAAATGAAGTTTAGCCTACTGTATTTGAGATTGTCAAATTTATCATGGGTCAAATTGGTTGGAAGTGGGTCAACGAAGTCTGACCCACGACCCACGCTAAATGTGACCTATGACCCACCTGATCCACCAACTTTTCGGAAAAACATGACCCACGACCCACGTGACCCACGCGATTTTGTGACCCACCTGACCCATGACCTACGACCAACTTCCAACTCTGAAGCAGAATAAAATGATATTATTTTACAGATCGTGCGTGTCGTGACAGCTATGGAGAGGTAATATTTGTTAAATTGGCAACTGGATGACCTGCTATTGCTTTCATAAAATAGAAATATGAAATTTCAGCCAAGAAAGCGCAATAAGATGTCGACTCTTTCATGAAGACTTCCATTATAATACAATTCATGAAATTCCCTTGATAATCAGCTTAATTTCCGCTTAGTTAGGATGCTTATCAGCAAATATTCATTCCTTTTCATATCCATCTTGTTGCATACTACCTACATAGAGGAGTCATCTCGGCGGTATATAAATTGGCGAAATTTTGACTTTTTTTAGAACTGCTCAAATAACTTTTTGGACCACGGGAACGTATTCTCCGTAAGAAACTGAATCTTTTCATACAAAAATTTTCACTGTATCCAGATGCTTTTTTTGAGTCGACACTCTACCTATATATCCCTACTATATGCATAGAGCTATCGTAGAAAAAATAGTTCATCATGATTTAAGATAGTTATAATCAAAGTGTTTACATGCTTGAATGTAATGGAATTTAAAAAGTTACATAGGTGCTGGATTTGTACAACACTTGGCTCTAACGATGTATATACGCATTAATCCTGTTCCACATTAGAGCCGACTGTTGCATTTTTGCAACAGCAGCAAAATTAAGAACATATCATTTTGTTCACAACTGTTCAAATTAAGATTTCTTCATGCACAATGAAATGCATATAAATCTAATTACGAATGTCTACCGATACATTCAACAATAGAAACATGGATTACCAATGCCATATGAGCCTATGTGCATGAGCAAAGTGACTAAACAATGCTAATTAATTGAGTTTGTTGGAGAACTCGTTTGGGTGTAAAAGCAATGTCTCGTGATTAGCAGTGGCACCAGGGCTGTGAATGGCATACACACCGCAGTCATTTTAAATTTTTGTCCTTCTTGATAACATGACCCACTTTTCGTCTATTGGAATCCTTGAGATGCGTTCATTATCAGACAATAATGAAAGGACTAAACCGGTGAAAATTAAGTAACTGATCCGCATCATTTACTTTGTTTTATAAGGTACCACGAGTGGGTGCAGCAAGGATCAAGGATCCAGGTAAAGATTGACCAGCACCATTTTCGAACGCGAACTTGTGTCCTGCATGCATTGATACTTCGGTCAAGAGCATCGAGTCGCCCACCGACTCATGTACATTTGAATGACGTAGGGTTGTTGTACTCGGATTCCTCGTTTCCTCTTTTGTAATTTCTACAAAAGAGACGACATAAAGTTTCAGGTCTATCGGCTGTGAAGTTTAGGGCAACAGGAACAACTCGGTTATCATGCCATTCTTGCTGAAATTCCATCGGAATAGATAAATTCTGAACTACCTCGTGGCATATTATTTTGATGTTTTTAATTAATTTTGCTTTTATTATGCTAAAACACATCCTTATCTTGCTAACTAATTAATTTTGAGTTGTTTAGAGCAATTTAAAAAGATTTATTTGCAAAAAAATAAATAATGTCTCCATTGAAGATTTTGATGATTTATACGTTTGTTGTACATTAGAGCCCATTGTTGCATTAATGCATCAGCAAGATTTTCTATCGTTGAACCTCTCATTTGTCTGCAGATTTGCTTATTTGTATTTAGGTAGCATCTATTGAGTATAATTAAAATACTCAGTATCTGGACGATTATTATATCTTTGCATCAAATGAGAAGGAAAATACTTACCTATTCTTTCGCGAGGTCGTCATTTCCAAAAATTAATAAATCGAATTGATTTGCGCGCGTTGAATAGTAGAAATTTCAAACAGGTTTTTTAATACCTGGTTAAATAAGATTATTTTGGAATGCATCCATGTACAATACTGCTGTGAACTGAGTAATTACTTTTACAATTGTTCAGATGCTGCATTAATGCATCAATGGGCTCTAACGGGTTAAGAATAATGAATTTTCTCTTCATGAATTTACCAGGATTTAATTTTCATGCAGAACAGCGGGAAACTTCATCTATTTTCTAAATTTTGTCTGGTTTTCCTATTTCCACATCAGTCATGTAAAATATTTGGTCAATCACTGTTGCCAAGTTCAGATAAATACGTGTACTTTTAAGATCCATAGAAACTTCGCTACATTTGATACTTTTTCAAACACATTCGCCATAGGCAAGAAGAATCGCAGCAGTCGCTCTCGCATTTGACGACTTTGATCTTCAGAAAGCATAACTCTTCAATCAGTTTCGTAAATGTCCAAACTATAAATATCTTGTTTTGAAGCATGAACATTCAAAGAATCAGACGAATGGTGCATGTTAATATTTTCTGTCTGTAATTTGTTTTTGAATAATTTGGCATCATGCGTGAATTGGCTTTTGCTGCCGATTGTGAAGAGACAAAAGAAGCAACATATACAGCATTTTTGCACAGTATAAAATATGCAGCAAATGTCATGCGCTGTGTACTATCATGGCGCTAACATTACGATGGGAAAAACATGTTTAACTGAGGAAAATTATGTTTCAACCTGCTTCAAACCTGCATTTATAACATGCTTATAAACGTGGTGTATAGATTCATATCTTCTCTCATAATTCCATCGCCCTTTGGCAATTATTGTTTAAGACATTTGTAACAGGACTCAAAACTGCAAGACTGGTACAGATTATCTTTTAAATGACATGCGGGTATTGTTCAAAAACGAGTACTTCTCAGAAGACTATATAAAATGAGTGACCAGTCGATGGGAGATCATTTAGAAGTAAAAATATAGAGTTAAGAAAAACTCTCCATTGCAAAGTGTTTAAATATATCAAGTGTGGAAACTCCCCATTACTCTAATGTATTTTTAGTGGCGACAAATCCGCCATCTTTTTTCGCCAAGATAATTTTCAGATATTTATATTCATCAATTTCAAAAAGTCACTGTGGCTAAAATATTTGGTGACAACTTCACTTTCCTAGTGATTCCTACATAAAATTTACTGCTTTATTCATTTTTCACATCAATTTTGATGTTGAACGTGTCATTTCTGAATAAAATGGCTTTATAGATGAAACAGTGGAGAAATTGTCTCATTTGGCTCTCAATATTGTTTATCTACATATTGAAGATGCATCTAATACAAATATTTCCTGGAATGAGAAGAAAGGAATATTTGCTCGCTATTTTAGCAACATTTTTGTGCTTTAGATGGTTCTTTAACGTTTCATCTGCCAGTGAAGATCAACTCCACGTGGTTGACGCACGTGACTCTTGCGCTTGTCCTAAAACAGCCCGTCATGCTCTTATTTTACTGATATCTGTGTTCATACATTGAGTGCACCAGTTGCAGGAAATTCCAACATCTTCATGATAATTGAGCGAGATATTCCCACACAAATCACTCTACGTTTTCACTGTTGTGACGTCATGCTTAGTCGCTGTCTGATTGCTTTATTAACTAAGGAAGCGTCTGGTAAGTTGATGTTAATGATAGTTAATTGAATCAACTCAAAGCTTTGCAACACGAGTATAGTCTGATTACATTACATCTCATTACATCTGATGCAGTTGATATCACCCATCCACGGTTATACATTTCGTTTAGTAAAAGCAAATATAATTCCTAAGTGGCAACTCAGTGATGGTTAACTACATAGTCCACACAACCTCGTTCATAATGATGTTCAAGGTTGCAAACACTCTGTCTAATGGTCGATCTTGTAAAAAACAGTTTGACACAAACAACTGGATCAGTAAGTCGGTCAAATTTTTGGCATATAATGAAACTATGTGTAAAGACGATAAGTGTATAAGGTGCAATAATTTCCGCCATGCCCATTATGACTGGGCAGCAAGTTCAATTTCGCACTATTGATCCGATTCAACCCAGTTTACCGCATCATGAATGTTATACGAAAAGCTT
The DNA here is from genome assembly GCA_907163375.1 of Prostheceraeus crozeri. Classification (NCBI taxonomy): domain Eukaryota; kingdom Metazoa; phylum Platyhelminthes; order Polycladida; family Euryleptidae; genus Prostheceraeus; species Prostheceraeus crozeri. The sequence goes on from CAJQUW010015141.1 coordinate 41,995, forward strand.
CATCCAAGTTACTATGTTTGATAACGAACACCCTTTAATAAAAATTTTAGTAGGCCTATTAGAGAAAGAGTAGTGGCAGCTGAGAGAGTCTATTTGTGAGAGTACTTTCAAAAAAAGAAAATTAGCGGTTCTTTAATTCAATTAGCAAAAATGAAATAAATTTTTAGTTGCCAACAAGGCTTGATTTGATCCGATATCAAAAGACGTGAGGTTATTCGACCGCAATGTTGCGTGTAATTAACCAGACAACTGAGGCCAAGTTATTCCCACGTAAAAGTGGGTACCAGCAGCCATAACTATACAGTGAAGTTTTCAGACGCAACAATTCGTCGAAATGGCAACTGTCTTTGCTGAACGGTTATATTTTTGCATGATCACTTCAAATATTCCGCATAATTGATTTAGGCATTCATGCATTCATTTAGAATTAAGCAATTGCTTCTTAGAAGTGGTTGTCTACTGAACACGTTGCCAGCGCTTCATAGTATCAAATTTATTGGAAATCTTATAGATTTTTAGCATATACATGTAATGATATACTGAATCTGTCTTCTTGGCAATTCGTAGTCGCTGCTCGTCCGCGATTTCCACATGATCATCATTAGTCTTCAGTAATTGTACAGTTTTTAATTTGATGTGAAATCAACATGTTTGACACAGGGATGCGGAGTCCTATCATTTTGATAGGACTCTGACTCCGGGAGTTGATAGGACTCCGGCATTTGATAGGACTCCGACTCCGACTCCGGGTGACAAGTGTAAAAGGCCTAGCTTTTACATAGTTTTTTCTAATTTAAATATAGGCGTACTGGTACCCTACATCATAGATCAGTATAGGCTTACCTGAACCTATTTTTAGTGATCTTTGCTGTATCAATTATCAATTATTTTCGATGAAAATTTATCAGATGTGGCTTTAAGTTGGTTGCGTGCGACTCGGCTCCTCCCATCTTGAGGATGTGTGCTTCGCACGGTTCTTCTCCAGTCTCTACTAGAAAGGAAAATTCCCCATCCTTCTCCATAAAATATTTGTGTACTTTCGATTTTAATATGCGATTTGGAGGACACATCACACACGATTAACGTGACGGTAATAGGTAATTAAATGTTCTCAAACAAACTAGTACCATTTCATTTTTGTCTCTGATGTGACCTTTGGTGCGTAGGTGTGATAGAGGCCAGGAAGGCTTTTCTTCTCTGCTAAATCACTGAGTGAAAAGACTATCCTTTTCTCACTATCACGGTTCATTCCCTCAACTATTACAAGCTTTCCATGCACTGCTGTCTCTGTACTTTTGTTTGACGGAGAAAGTTGACATCAAGACAGTAACAGCCATGCACGAGGATAAATAATTTGTCTGTATTATATTTCGGGTGTAGTTATAGGCCGGAGTCCGGAGTCCTATCATTTGATAGGACTCCGACTCCAGCAAAAATGATAGGACTCCGACCCCGACTCCGACTCCGCATCCCTGGTTTGAAAACAGTGGTAGGCATATCAGAAGGTACAAATTGATGCACTTGTTTAATCTCCAGGAGTAGGCATATTCAAAATGTTAAAGCGGGAATTGATTCCTTTGCGTAGTTATTCGGATGAAGCTTTTTTGACATACAGTAAACTAGGGCGAATCAGACATTGTTGGCAAGAAATCTGTTTATTTGCTCAATGATAGCCACTATGACATGATGACTTATGTCAGTGGTAGGCAACCAATTTGTGGTAGTGATGACTTACAGATCTAGTTGATTACATCACAATTGATTGTACAGTATCGGCCGTTAGATGAATCGAATACCTACAAACTTGTATTGTGATGAATCTGACACATTTGTTGCAATATTTTTTATTTAAGCCTTTAACAGAAGCTTAATAATCAAATTTTGATCAATTTAGAAAAGCTGTTTCTTCAACCGAAATTTATATTTATCATGATTTGAAAATGTCCAAAATAACTACGCTACGTTTATTTTATTATTTTAGCTATATAAAAACAATGATTTTTTATGGGTGTGCGCTGTACTGACCTGCTCGCACCGAAAATTTTCAAAGTTATTTTATTTAGTATTAGTAGGCATATAGGTGAAATATAATTTGTTAAAATAAAGATAGCCTACATATTCACAAGAAGAGCAACAGCGGGGTTTTCACAGCGAAATAATAAAATTTCTGAGAGATATTGCGGCCAAAAATAATTTGTCATGAACTTGAATGCCCAGTAAATTTCTGTCATGAAAAAATGCTATTCTTGTCTATTACTTTCTTGGAGTATTGAAATATAATTGAAATATTGCATTAGGAAGTTACTTTTGATCAGCCTATACATGTGCATTTTTGTCAACATCGTGAAGTAGTATGAGGCAATCAGTATTCAGTAGTCTATACTGCACTTTGAAATGCTTAATACCGATGTCAGATGAACATGTACGGTGGAATTGATTGATAATTATTCGCAACGTCTAGACAAAAACTTGAATGAACAGCACTCGAAATTTAATCGGCACAAGTGATCAAACCAAAAGTGAAACGTTTTGTGGTTTATTCTATATAGCTTTATAATACAAATTTCGGTTGAAGGCCTTTTGTGAATTGATGCAGCCTATGATGTTCCAACCGATGAAATCAAATCTGCGTCACAAATGTTTTCATCTGCATCTGAATGTTTCGTGTTGCCTTCCTTTTTCTGTTGTGAATATAATTTTACTTTTCAGTGATTTGCCGGAAGCCGAGGAGCTATTGTATTAATTGCTCAATATACTCGAGTGCAATTAATACAAAGTATCTGCAGCTTAAGGCTGGAACGTCATTCATCATTTTTCATTATTTTCATCACTAACAAAAACAGTCATTTACGTGATACATCAATATTTTAGTGACAACATTTCAGAATTTGACTATTTCTTCATAAATTGTTATATAAACACGGATCATCAAATACTGCTATTGATCATAGAAGGAAATACAAGGGAATACTCTGATGTAAGAAGAAAATGAGATGTTAGGATGTCAGTAAAAAAATTATTATACTTCACATAGGATGCTTTCATAATCAGATGAAAAAATTAGGACTAAAATAGTATATAATGTAGGTAAGGTCCATCATGTTTCCAACATACATTCATAAATGGAAATCTAAAACTGATCAATGAATGTATGTACAACTGGTTATCAATAAGAAAATGAAGTATTTCTAGATTCGATACGAAGATGTTCAGTGGGCAAAAGTTTGTAAACACGTTCATACACAGTACATGAATACAATCAGAAGTCCCCCTTAAATCGTATAGAGTGGTTTGTAGTCGTCTATTAAGTACCTTAATAATCAATTAATTTCTATGTCAAATCGAATCTAGCATTCTAAGCATAGAAATGGATCTTCATCTCATGTTTTTGTCTTTCAGATGTCTACGGATAACTATGTAATTTTTCACTACTTCATAGCTTTGACATAGCTATTCAGTCATTTCTATTCAATATTTCAATACTATTCTGTTGTCAATTGCGTTATCAAATAAAACTGCTTATAAGAGCTGGCGAAAAAGTAATATCATAGCTGTCGCCACAAATCAACCATTGATTCCATACTTCCCTTATATACTTACTTTGCTCCATAGATTGTAGTCGAAAAATATTTTCAGTTTAGAAGTCACTTCACCTGGCGAACTTTCGACGTCCATCACCAACTGGCAGTCGGAGTTAAGGAACCATCATTATGGTTGTATCATGTTTTGGCTATAGCATTGAAAAGAGTTACTTTGATAATCGCTTCTTAAAAATCCGTCATAAATATGTTTTTCAGCATGTTTTAAAGGATTTGTTTGAAGGACCCTGACTGAAACATTTCGAAATTCAATCAGTTCAAATACTTATGGTTGTAGCAATTTCAATTGATTGAGAGTTTATCTCATATATATAACTATATATAACTATATCAATGAATATTTGTAATTGCGATTCATCACGAAATATTCCATGAAACAGACGGAACAATTACATACTTGGTCTATGTGTTGCTTAGTATTGCTCAAATTAACTGCATTGAGCTAGTACAAATTCCCTCCGAACAAATATTCTACCAGGGGGAATGGGAGCTATATGTTTTTGATATTGCTCAAAGACTATTAAAGCTATAGGACTCTAATTCTTTGTGACGTTTAGTTTCTACGTATTTTAGATAATTAATTCAAATTTGATGAAATGTGGATCATGGCAACATCAAAAATTTCACCTCTATTTAATAGCACTTTTTTAAAAATCGCGCAATTTTGTCCATTTCTTACAAAATGCGCATCTTCATCGATTCAAATAGCATATGAAATATTGACAAAATGCAACATATTAACACATACGCACACTGCATATCAGATATGTTATAATAAGCATATTCATTCATCAATAATAGCAATTATATCACATGAATAGTATCGCTGTATTGTAGCATATCCGATCATGTGAACAACTCAATACAGCTTAATAATCAATTATATTTGCTACAAACAGTGGATCCCAATTAAATGAAAATAAACAGGCTATCACAACCCTATTGGTGCGTTTATTTATTTTTATGTGAGTAGTTACTGTGATATTTTTGTACGATGCCTGATGGTAGCAGACTTTCCGAAATTTGCATTTTTTTCAAAAATCACTTTGAGCCTAAGGCCTCAGCCACACTGCGAGCTTTTCCAAGCGTTTTGCAGCAAATATAAAGTCATCATTGCGGTAGCTGTAGACTGCCACACTGCGAGCAAAGCAAACCAGATTGATAGTTTACGGACATACGCTTGCTCGCGTTTGCTCGGGACGCTCGTGTTTGCTTTGTGTTCAGTGTGGCTGAGGCGCATCGAAATTGATGACAATAGGACCTCTAGAATGGAAGTAAAGTTTCATGCAATACACGATAGTGGCACGAAAATCGCACGCATTTTCACTTAGATGCACTTGCCAACGACTGCATCATTGGGTTAGAATCAGTCACATGTGCAATTCTAAACTTTTCATTGGTTCCTCATGCACCCCAACTCAGCTCCCCCGGATTTGCCGCGACCTTGAGTCAATTTCCATTCTAGTCAACTTCAGATAACCAATCTATTTGTATGGTGCAAAGTCATTTGCACAAATTTACATGATTGACCATTTTAAACGATGTAAAACAAATGTCATCCTGAAGCAATATTATCTGGACAGATTGTTATGATAATAATGAATAAAGCGACATTCATCGAAGTTGAAATGCCTGCAAAGCAAATGGGCAGCAGCACTGGATTGCCGCATTGCCAGATATGATACTGAGAATTATTCACAGATGCAGACTATTTTGAACTTTGACATTTTTGAGAGTGAGAGAGATTTACATTCGAACATCCCTTGAATATGTAATTGTCTATCAGACAGCTGTCAGATTCTTGCAGACATTAAGTGGACATGCTTCATATAAGCCCCTCATGCGTGAAAGTCACTTAATTCCTGTCAGAGGTTGCCGCACTCACGTCATCCTCCTTGTAGCTCTCATCACATATTATGTTGCACTATTTTTTCATGTTATTATTTCATTAATGGTCGAATGGTCAATAACAACCGTTCTCAGAGAGAATGCCTGATTAACTGATTTCCGAACATCGAATTGCCATGATGCCCTTTATTTTCATCCATAAATATTTGACCTTGTTTTATTGACTTTTATGACGAGCCCTGACTTTCATTGTAGTCGTTCGTCATTTCTTCATTGGAACGGCTTGATTATCTTTTGAATTTTTAATGAATCTGCACTTACTTGACTTTACTTGATAATTCCACGTGACTTAAGGTCATTCGCAGGAAAGCAAAGGAGATATATTCGTCTTCTATTATCACTCGCGGCTGCGCAATTTTGTTTTGACTAATTCTTTAGTTACAATCACGATTTAGAACGTCATTATTTGCGTATTATTTTTATGTTTCAACCTTCAAACAGCATTTTCGACTCATTAACGATTCCACAGTACGAATTTCATTGCTGCCAGAATTCATCCTCAAATAATGCGACTTTGTCTAACTCTAAATACTTCCAGAACTATTGAGAACACCTGAATGAGATTCGAATTTATCAGTGACACAGCATTCTATGCGAACTACCATTTGGCGTCCGTATGCAATGGCTACAAAAAGCGGCATCGAAACTTAAATGAAGGAAAGATTGATGGGATGACTGAACGAAAACTTTTCATAAAATTTAAGTTGACGTTATCGAATGGAATTACTTTTTCGACAAAGCCAGTGAAATATCTGACAATTCTCAGTTCAAACTAAGAACTTTAATATATCTCTGAGATATCATTTGATAGTAATCCTGATTTACCTCCTGAAGTTTCTATCCTAAATGGAATGATAATTAATCTACCCATCAGAGGATTGGGCATCACGAATGCGCCCACACATTTTTAAAACTTTCATGAACTTACTCTATGCTACTTCAATTTTCAGTGTGCCTGAATATCATCATTGAACTCTTCAACAAACTAGTCAATCATCAGGATCATGTTATTATGGATCATTGTCCATAAGAATGATAAAATGATGTTCTTTACAATAGATGCATTTTACAAGGTTTATGCATATTTTGGCGTTGTCAGAACAGCACTGAGCTTCCAAGTTGTTGGTAGACCCTGTGATACCAGGATTATGCACGAAATCATTGATCCATTTTCAATTGCGGACGGATTACTTTACATCGAACAGTGCGGTATGTTTACATTGGCAAGTAGGAAGCAACTAATCAAGTACAAAAAATGTATAACTAGAAGTCAAGCTATTATAAACTAACATATTGCGTAAATAAGTAGGCGACCAACGCCCTCGGAAGTTGCAATTTTGAAGGTGTGACAGTAGCTGTGGATTTCCAGTCTCAGAAAGATGGCAGGGAGGCTTCATAATACGAGGGGTGATTGAAAAGTTCGCGGCACGAGATAGAAAAAGACACATTTCGCCAGTATGCTAGTACATTTTGCGACAAAATCCCTCCTTTAATCAAAATTTACCTTAGTGGTGCTGCTGTATCACTTGATCCCTTGCTCGTAGAAGCATGAATCTTTGAGTCTGAATACTCCTCCGCTGCCTCCATGACGTCTGTTAGATGCAAAGTGCAGACCACTGTAAGCTCCAATTTCATTTTATATGGAGGACCTGTATGATGACCTGTTTTCATCAACGTCATATAGTGATGTCGGCATTGAAGAACTCCCCAATTTTATTTTTCACGTACAATTTAAATGCGGCATAAGTGTTGCAATCACATATCGGCAGCTAACTATCACTTCGATTTTATTTTATGTAAGCTTAGGACGACATTCACTCGCAATAGCTGCCAATATTAGTAATAATGTGAAAATAATAATGTGAAATCATATCGATCAAAGGCTTCGATAAAAGTCTAAAACCTGGTCGATATAAATATCCTTATTGCTGTGCATCTGACTTTGATCGTGTCTATCAACGCGAGTAATGTGTATGTTACACCTGCTCACTGTAATTCTTTGAAAAAGTTTCAGGAGAGGTAGTTTTTCATGACATGTTTCCGCCATATTCTCTGTGCAAAGTCATGTTTTTATTTTTTGTTTTTCATTTTTCTTCACTGTATTGTTTCTAAATGATTTCTTTGATATGCTTTTCATCGGAAGCGCTTCATATGAGTGAAAATAAGCTCTTCATAATGAGACAATTTAGAAATCATTCGTTGCTGACTGTTGATGCGTTTTCCCAGGAAACATCATCGAGATAGTCGGAAGTGAATATCTCCTTTATATGATAGAATTACTATTCAGATTTCACACCAATCATCAACATGAAGAAGAAAACAATCGCTACATCAGCATGTGTGAGGTTGAAAATTGACAACAGTCCACGCCCTCGATTGACGCCAATTTTTGATGATTAGAGAGTTGTGAAGTCTGATATTGTCGAAATTGCCTCATTATACAGTATGACATTATGGTTTACAAGTGAATCATCTTGTGATCTTTGGTTCAGAGAAATAGACATCGGGATTATGATACATGCTGCGTTAATCTCAAGCGTGACTCCAGCACATGCAATTTTGCAGACAATACAAAATAGAAACATTAAGTGATATTAATTATATTAGTGATTAAGCATGTTCTTTCTTAGCGATTGGCGAGTATTTTTGTAAACCTCTAATGAACACGACATGACCAATAAAGCAGCACTAGTTAACTCAAGCCGAAATACAATTTAGCATTTTGATAATACTTAACCTATTCTGCATGTCTTCACACCACACTTGAATTTCATAAAAAGACGCACCATTTAGTACACATGCAGTGCATGATAGGTAAGAATTTTACAGGTCGTCTCTTCTTCTGTTTGACTGGAAAGGAAACATTGGAGCATGTAGCGTTAATGAAATGGCACAATCTCCTGACATAATACCATAGCAATCGAACAATGAGCAGCCAGTTCAACATTAAACACGCCAGATTGTGCGAAGTTTCAGTGACTGTTATCAACCGGATCACACAGCGAAGAAACACAGACGATGTCAAGTTCAACAGAGAAGTTTGTGAACGTTTTTTCGTGCGCCTGCTAACTTTTTAATAAAGATCGGAGGGCCCAACATTATCGAGGAAACATCTGCGCGATGATCTGAATTCTTCGAATCTGAATCGTGGCGATCGGAGCATTTTGAAGGAATTCACAGCAATCCGCAAGTGGCGCACGACTATTTTTCCTATCTCTGCAAGGTATTAAAATTTCTTTGTGCCACTTAGCAAGTTCCTGCATGTGCCATCATTTCGAATCGGGTTGCACTTCCAGAAAAGTGATACGCTTAAACAATCAAACTCTGTGATGATAGGTTTACAAGCATTCAAGATGTATACGAGCTTGACTTACAATAGGAGGACCGTCAAAATCAAATAAATTAAAATAATTAAAACAATTAAAACCATTTAATTTCGCTCAGTGCTCTCACTAAGCAACGAGATGCCCCTGCCCATCAAGTCTGCGTCATCAGAAAGCACTTTATCAAAAACGAGTGCCTTTGGGAGGAACTCTCTAATAGTTTGATGCAAAATAGCGTCACAAAGGTTGACTATCTCGCTTCTGAAAGTAAGTAGGCCCAGGTTGTTTTACAGAAGTCATGCAGGAACCATGCATGTTGTGCCGCCTCGTTTAGCGTCCTCGATTATCACTATAGTTATTGTGTTATGAAGAATACGCTTCTGAGTTCATTTTTTTATTCACAGTGTGTTTGGATTATATTGGGACAATATACGAAGCAACTTAACCAAATTCGTAAGTTAACCCTTTGAAGGACGCATTCACGATAATTGTATAAACTATCCATAAGGCTTTTAGATATTACATTTAGACCCTAAGAAATGTGTTTCTATTCATTTTTTTTAAAAAAATCGAATGGTCAGCCTGTAAGTGACCGTTGCCAAACGGTAACATTGTCCACTTGCTCACTAAGGTTGAATATCGTAATCTGATTTTTTAAAGAAAAGTGAAAACATAAGAATGCTTAGTATGAGCTCACAGATAGCTTTGACATAATTTTCAGCGCCCAATATTCCTTTGAGATGCATGAAAACGACTTGTTGATGATTGGTTGGCAGTTATCTCTTTAAAAACAGCACAAAATTTCCATACGTGCAGGCCCTTATAAGCTGACAAAGCCATATAGGCTATAGCAATATTTAGCATGCTAGAAATACACATCCGTTTACAAGTTGAGCAAAGAAATATAGAATCACCGTAGAAAAATATACATATAGGCATGCATAAGCATAAAACTAACTAAAAATACACATCTTGACCGTAGAAAATAGAAATATATCTCGTTACCAGAGAACACACGTACGCTAATGTCATTTGTTTGATAATTGAAAAATTACAAAAAATAGAGCGTTATAGGTAAAAGTTTAATGAATTAATTAAAAGCATGATCTTCACGCCCAGTAGAAAAATCATGATTGAGGGATGTGGTACTGTGTAAAACAGTTGCTGCGCTCAGACAAGCATAATGTCAAAGAACATTTACCACACTCCCAAACGCTGGTGCCACCACAACCCTCCCTCTTGCATCGTAATCGTCTTCCCTGATGTTGAGGAAAATGGCAAAGTCCATCATACCTGACATCAGTTAAGACCGACCGCTTAGAAACAATATTTTTTGGTTTCCGCGCATCAACACAACCAGAAGCTATCTGAATAATGAACTCCCGCAAAGAAAGAGACTTACTTGTACTCTCATATAATCTGCGTCGAGAATGCAGCCAGAGGTTGTTTAGTGTAATACCAAGAAGATGAAAAACTAGTCGCATATACCATTTCGTGGACTTTCTATTGACGCGATACAATGATAAAAGCAAGTCCATAAGGTCGACGCCCCCCATAAATTTGTTATACTCCTGACGACGAAAGGGCAGTCGATTTCAATGTTTCTTTTATCATTTCTTGACCACCTTTTCACTGTTGAAGATGGCTCAATACCAGCGTATGATGAAACAAAGCTGACCGCGCGATTATCATACCATCGCACCATAATCATGCTACTATTACCATCTACCATCATGTCTGAGGAACCTCTTCCAGAAAGTTTTAATTCCTTTTCGGTTTTCAGTGGGCAACCTTTCATCCTGTTAGTGCGTATCGTTCCAACATAATGAATACCATGAGTATTTTTCAATATCAAGACTAACTCAGGAGAAGAGAAGTAATTGTCGAAGAAAACTTTAAAGTCTTTATTGTCAGGTAGAGAATCGCAAAGGTGCAATACAACCCAACCTCCAAATCCAACACCAGGATAATTCTCGAATTTTTCCTAGCTGAGTTTTGGGCCCACAATACACGCTAAAATCATGCACTATTCCACTGTCAGAGCACCGTGCGAATATTTTAAAGCCCCACTTCGACGGCTTTTTGGGCATATATTGCTTAATTTTGATGCGGCCTTTAAATGGAACCATCATCTCGTCAATAGATTGATGTTGTGTCGGTTCAATAGTTTTACACCAACTGAGGATGTGATCAAGTAACGGCTGAATTTTGTGTAGAGGATCGTATCCAGGGTCATCGTGCGGCTTTGCCTTAGCATTATCTGAGAGGTGAAAGAAACGCTTTAACGATTCAAAACGTTTCAACGGCATTGCGTCTGCAACGGCTGACCACCGTAGGTCCGCTCTCCAGTACATACGAAATGCGCACGCATCCATAATTGTGGAAAACAATAGAATACCGAAGAATGCTTCGTATTCTCCAAATGAAGCATTTATTGATTCTCCTGTTTGTTCTACTGAGTACCTGTTTGATTCATCCGTAATTAGTTGGAGGAGCTCGTCAGTAAAGACTTCCTTGAACATTTGGTATGGTGTCAAGTCCCCAACTTCTTCGTCTACTTCGAAATCACGGAAGTTAACTGTCAGCGGTTGCCGCCTTCTCCAGCGGAACACATATTCAGGTTGGGCACGTCAGCGTCATCCTCTGCGATTGTAGCGAGTTGTTCTTCCTCTGCAATTACAACATCTGGTCTCTCATCAGGCTCACCATCATCAGCCTCATCAACTTCGCTCAAGTTTCCATCTGGAATCAATACAGCCTCAACACGATTGTCTCCATCTCCAGTGGTTGAAAATATGTTATTTATGGCTGCCTGCTTAGCACGCCGCACGTGAACTCTCGCAGATAACATCTGAAAAAGGAAAGGAAAGTAAGAATTGTATCGAGATACGACTGAGCTGTAAGGTTGGTGCGTAACATTTCACACGATTATGATATTCTCTGTCAATGCGAGCAATTGTAGGGAAGCGTCAGTAGCCTAGTGGTATAGCTGCCTGACTATCGTGCTGAAGGCCTGCATTCGAATCTGCATAGAATCCCACTTGCGTGATCGTATATATTAGGCCAATTTATTATTAGGTCTACTTATTTTTGTGATAATATAAAACTTTGATTACTGTTGCTCAAATAATATGAATTACATTTTTATTATCTCTATAATTGTTATATGTACTGATTATGATAACCATGTTAAGAGAATGTAAATTAATAGAAATAAGACATAATACGAATTGATACAGCCTTTAAAATGAACGGCTTGTAGAAGTATAAGCTTATAGCATTACTAACAAACATGATTTTACTATGCCTAGCGTTGCCGTTAACGGATAGAGTTACCAATTAGTCACGCAGCCGACAATATTTTTTTTCTATTATAGTGTGCTTCAATGGACAACGTTACCAAATGGTAACATCGCCATATAATCTGCTAGAATGCATTTCAATGTTTACTTAGATACGGTATTTGTAAATATTTGTCGATAGTATATTTTAGTCTTCCATACCAATGCATAATTTAGAGAATACAATTCAAATCCATGTAGAAATTTATGTAAATACTCACCGAACTGATCAGCACGTTTTTTGACGAAACTTTTATTTGAATTCAGGAAATTCAAGTCGGTTGATGTAAAGAAAAATAATTGATTAGCATAAACAAAATATCAGAATTTCATTCATCGCCATATTTAAAATTGTAATAAGCTCTGTATAGAGTAATAAGCATATATTTCAGCGTTACCAAAACGTCACGATGTTCTTCAAAGGGTTAATGAAAATTATATGCTTTTTGCCAACTAATCGCAGAAGTGCTAAATTCTAAAGTACTTATAGAATTCAACACAAAAAACAGGCAAAGCATGCCAAGTAGTCCGATTTTGCCAGATACTGTAGTAGTCCTGCGTAATTGCTAAAGTATAAATTTATGGTCATGAGCAATTTTTTTGTAATTGTCTAGATATCAGAGTTCTTGATGTTGTTTCATACTTAGCAATGACTAACTGAAGCTCACATGGAATCCATAGTATGAGCGTGACAATCGTACATGGATGCATCGACGCTCACATAATTTCTCTTATAAAATGCCAAGTCAGGCAGGTTTAATATAAGGTTTTGCAGTCACTAATGATACTCAAAGAAATAGCCTACCATACTTCGAATATGAAATTCCAAGTAACTAACAATATGATGTTTTAGGATTTCTAAAAATGAAGAATTTGAACACCAAAAAATTGATCTGTCGAAGATGTGGAAATTCAAAATTGCAGCGTCCTTAAAGCAGTTTCAAAAGATGATTTTTACTGTTCGTTGACGTGTCATAATTTCATATGGAATTTCACCGACTATGTTGCATGTTTTTCAAATTTATTCTTGAAATCCTAAAGCGTCTTCGTTTCAGCATTTAGATAATTGCAATTATTAATTTTGCGCTTCACTATTATTAGTCAATTATTTGCAGAACAGATGTAGTGGTGCTTGAGAAGGAAAAAATACCTGAGGCATCACAGAAACTCATCCATGAGACGTCTTGAAGCTAGGGCTGTTGCTCAGACGGAGCTCGCAGAGTTTTGACATTTTCAAAGCAAATTAGGATTATTTTAGATGTCTCTCATGCAGTTAACAGACGAATTCGTGTTTTAATATATTTGTTTTGCAAGATCGATTTGGGATGTGCAAATACATTTTATAAAAGAAGAGCGCAAAGAATGGTTGCAAAGATGATTGTTTGAATATAGGTAGAGCAATGCATGCAAAATTAACTTCACATACTACCTAAACTGGCCTTGTCATAGTAACCAAGCAAGTGAAAATTACAATAAAGCATAGACAGTGTAGATGAAAGTCGAGACGCAGGTCAACGCGATAACAGCAGTCTGGTGACACCGTGACATTTTGCTGGACAAATTTTCATGCTCTTGATGTCTTAACTTTTAATTTGGTCTCATTCTGGACTCTCCACGGGCGAAAGGACTTATTTTGCTATGAACCGCGCGCTTTCCCCCTCTGCATGTGCTTTGCTATCAAGGGTTAAATTCTTTTCGAATCGCACGATGACCACGACCAACAAAGATCAATCAGTTGGTCAATTGGCTTGCCCAGATCAGGGTAATCACGTGTTACAGGACGAGATTACGTAAAATGTGACATTGAAGAAAGTGATAATTGTAAACGTGGCAGACTATATGAACTTTGATGATTATATAATTAGGAACACTACCAGAATTGAGCACATGATCGCAATAGCCGAGCGAGAAATTCCTGAGTGACCATCAGTAAAACACCCGTGCGTGCGCTAACGCACTCGAAATCAAGGGTCGCGACATCCTTCCAGTGTGCATGTAGGCCTTCTGTAGTTTGATCCCCAACCACAACGGAAAGGACATGCAATAGAAGACGATTGAGATAGCCGTTTGAGAATGGTAGGAAGGCTCTTCAATAGATAGCGAACTTGCACCTAGCCATGAGAACCCAAAGATTTTTAAACACCCTGTGTATAATGCAATGTAGACCGCTTCACAAGAAGTTGCACGAAAATTGACACATTTTCAAGCGTTGCTTTCCTAATGAAGTTTTCATTAATTTTAATGAACGCATGAAACATTCTATTCCATAAATTATTTTGGCACACGTCTAAATTTCCGAAGTGGTCAGTTGTGGTCAGTGTGCTTCACAAATTTTGAAGTTTTTCTTTTGTGGCCATTAAAATAATAAACAAATGAACCTTGTTTATACTCGGAAGCATATTAAGCGCGGATCCTTTCTTTCATGTGGCCGAGTTGTCATTTATCCACTCTCAGTCTTTCGCACTCAGTGTCAAGCAATAATGCCTCGTGTACCTATTCTTTTAAGTCTCAGTTTGTATCTCGTCACTTTACAGTCTCAGGTTTGACCTGACCAAGGTTCGAAACAAGGTCTTCGGATGCAGAGCGAACACCCTACCGGAAGGCCACAGCGCCTGTGACCATTCACTGATCGGATTGTGGCTCACTTGTAAATGGGATCTGGAAGAGCATTCACTACATCGATATTGATTGACGAACCACGCGGGATCTCATGCGAGTCATCTACTTTTGACAAAAAATATTCAGTTCTTCTATCTCAAGTAATCGGTTTAAGAAAATGTTGAATATTTGTTAAACTCTTAGAATATTTGAGTAATCATTGGAGCAGACTTTTACTTCGACGATGTGGGAATCGGCGACATCTATAATTAATGTGTTATTTACACTCATATTTATTCAACATTGAATAAGCGTTCTTCATAATATCATGTTCAACATTTTGAAAGTTTATCTTTTATATGAAATCTTTCAAGATCTTGTATTTCTCTCAATGTTTGATATGTCACAAACATCCTCTTTTGTCAGTTTTGGAGTTACAATGAACTTCGCTATTATCCTTTCTCTACATATCAGCAGTGTAAGGATTTTTTGAATGTCAGTCAGGATGTGATCGGTCAGGCATGGGGGTGAAAACGCCATCAAGGGAAGGTACCTACAAAATTAATTGTAGTTTACAAATCAATTGCATTGTCTTTACAAGCTGTAGTTGAAGCTTTGGCACACAGCAACTCTTTTTTATTAGTTGCTTCCACGAACTTAGAATTAAATAGAAAAACCAGCTGCAAATTGTGTAAATTACGCAAGAGGGACTGAGATATTCAATTCCGTCACGAGTTGATTTCGCCACCATTTTTGAATGTTAGAGTTTGGTCGTTATGATGCTGTCTGTAAATGCAAGCTAATCCTGTTTTTTGAGTGGCATGGAGTGCTTTCATGTTTAGTGAAAGGTGAAAGCAATTCATAATACTTTTCTTGTTGGTATTTTTTCCGTTGGATTGTCTTGAAGACAATTCTCTTCTACTATGCAGAAGACATTGTAGCTATATTGTTTGAAGCACGAATGTTTTTGTCCACATGCTTCTTCCTTGTTTTCCAGTGTATTTAAAAATAAACATTTATTGACTTATTGACTTCACTGTACAGATTTCGCAACTGATTCTAGATTGATGGAAGCAAAAGCCTATTCACTTGTGCAAATTTGTGAGTCTGCTGATGTGCATTCTCTTCTTTACTCTGTATCTTCACATTTACCACGATCTGAGCTTTTTCGACTGCCAGGTAGGCGACTGCCTGACGCTTCTCCTCGTCGCCATTTTCCTTTGGACTTGTAACTTACTGAATGTAGACAACGTACATGTATATATTGCAAAACACCACTGCATTTCAAGTTGATTGCCAAAAACTTTCCAAGCTTTTGCATTCAACCTGACAGCAATTTACCTACGATTCATGGCATTTTTTTCAATGTCACGCAGCTGCTGCCAAAATTAGGCGCAAAGCAATGATATTTTATTCAAATTCGTTGTAATCGCACTTACACTAAACAAATTTCATTTATTAAAACATACATTTCCTTTACATTTATCAACTGATGACTGCCGATTATGTCTATTCATGAACACAATTTTGTGTTGATCTTTTGCTGCTGTTCACTATACTATTCTCAGCTACCGTTCTTAGCAGGTTTGTTATTGCGTTCCTAACTGCCTACTAATGTGTTAGTTCGCAATAAATCGAGTCTGATAACTGTCCTAATGAAGAAGAAGAGAAGAGAGTCCACAGCTCAGCTAAAAGCGCCAGTGATAGACCACAGGGAGATCCTCCCGTAGATCTTGCATGGTCCTGACAATATATACCACGAAATAATACATGAAAATATATGTGTGATAATACAGGACTGCACGATTTCCATTTTGATTGCAGAACTCCGCAGACATATTCAAGAATCCAGCAGATTGATTTCAGCATTTGGAGCTTATAGTTCAGATTGACACATTTATGCTTTTGATATCAGCACTTTAATTTCAGAGAATTTTTTATCTGTTAATATCATCTATATTTATTTGGGAATGCAACGCGTATATTTCAGATTATTTCATTTCTAATCAAGAAATATACTTTTTACTTCAGAAATGGTCATTTATAATTCATTTTAAATCATTTATATTTCAGAAAATACGATACATATTTAAGAAAGTGTCATTTATATCTCAGATTTGCAGTCTATATTTAAGAATAAGCTATTTCAATTTAAGATATCTGCATTTATAATTCAGACGTTAGAAGTAATTCAGAATGCGTTATTTATATTTCAGAAATAACCAATTCATTTTCAGAATTTCTGTCATTTGCAATTCACTTGTGTACATCGATAGGCTGCCTGTACATAACCATTGTCAACCACAAGAACCATAGTCATCACAACGCACGTCCATGAGCACTATTGTTTTCAATGTGAACGTTCGTTCAAGTTCTTCATTATTATAATGCATCGGATTTCTATGGTTTATGCCTTTGACTTATATTGATGACAAAGTAAATTGGAATTTCTCTGGTTACC
Source organism: Prostheceraeus crozeri (assembly GCA_907163375.1). NCBI lineage: Eukaryota > Metazoa > Platyhelminthes > Polycladida > Euryleptidae > Prostheceraeus > Prostheceraeus crozeri. The sequence goes on from CAJQUW010015141.1 coordinate 59,225, forward strand.
ACACAAATTTCATTTTGTGTGACGCTTTGCTCAGAAGATTATTCACGAATAAAGAAAACTCAATAAACGGCTGTGCAACGCATGCTCTATTGACTGTGATATCTCTATACTGCATTCAAGGCCACATCACATCACCTACGTATTACGTGCTGCGTGTTCAAAGTCATAGATATAGGTTAAGAAACTATTCATAATTATGATGAAATTTCAAGGAAGTTGAAATTCTTAAAAGGAAGTATTCAAGGAAGCTAAAGGAAGTTGAAAAATGTTCAACTAGAGACAATCTGATTGGATGTGACCAGGATGATCTATGAATACTGTGATAAGGAGTTCTTAATCACACTGTTCATAGACATCTTTGTTATGACGTTAAAGTGCAATAACTTCTTGCATGTTTAGCCTACATGCATAATATGCACGTTTGCGTTTCATACGACGTTCAAAACGCAACACGTACATGTAACACGTAGGTGATGTGATGCGGCCTTTTGACTTCTTGCGTGGTTACATGTACACGTACGTGCCTGCGTTTCACACGACGTTCAAAGTGCAACACGCAACACATAGGTGATGTAATACGGCCCAGAGATGCGAGTAGTAAGCAAAACTCCACTTCTGGACCGCGCAAGATGGCGGCCATCGCTGCGTCCCCCCCCCTCTGGCACGGCAGAGTGTCGTGGTCGGCCGCCGTGGTGCTTCGTGTCTGAGTCCCCCCCCCCTCTGGAACGACAGAGGTTGTGGTCTGTCGTGGTGTGCCGGCCGGGTGGGTCCACGTTCACAACATGTTCGCTGACGTCCCCCCCCCTCTGGAACGACAGAGGTTGTGGTCTGTCGTGGTGTGCCGGCCGGGTGGGTCCACGTTCACAACATGTTCGCTGACGTCCCCCCCCCCTCTGCAACGACAGAGTGTGAGACTCGGGTGAGTTGGTCCGACCGCCTGGTTGACGTGGGCGACCGTCTAGGTTGACGTGGGCGACCGCCAGGATTAGTCTTGAGGCTATAGTGTGTGATGTTTTTGGTGTGCAGCGTCCAAACGAAGCATCGGATGAGAAAACGGAGGCCAGATTCGGAATCTACGTGAAATTTTGGGTTAGGAAGGATGTTTCCAGCGAAATCGGAGAGAAAAAATTTTCGTCTGACGTCCCCCCCCCCCTGGACAGCTTGCTTCCAGTGGACGGATTTTGTCGTGCGATAGCTCGTTTGAAAGCTAAGAGTGAGACAAATTCAGTGAAAGAATCGGCTTGTTCGTATCTGCCTTCGTTTAGATGTGAGACGCCATTTAAGATTTTGGGACATTGGTGAAAAACGACAGAGTTAGAATTTGGGACGTTTTGGGCTGTAGCTTCAAAACGAACTATCGGATTGGTAAACGGATGCCAGATTTGGAATCAACTTGATGTTATTGTCCAATGAGGATCATCATCCAATGAGAATCAAGCATTTCTTTATAAATAGCGAGCCTTCCACAGTGAGAATCATTCCATCGTTGAATCACACGAGTGAACGACGCACATTTTCTCTCTCCCTGGTTCCCTGTTCTATTATCCAACTAAAATGGTAAGTCGCTACTTCCCTCCCTCTCCTCCCTTGAACGTAAACTTAATACAATCTTTTTTTCATTTTCAGGCATCTACTCCATCTGCTGCACTAGTAGGACAAAATGGCGGTCAAACGTTACAAGGTTCGCTACGGTCAGATCATCTACAACTGAGGCCAGTGGAAGAAACATCCAAGGTACATAATCCTACACCGCTACAGCGTAAATTTAAACAAGCCTTGCGTTATGATGATCATAGCGTAGTACTCCAAACGAGAATGCTCCCTTCCACGGATGTCAAGATAATGCACAGTCAGTATGGGGACTACATACTGATCCCCGTGAGTCCGTACATTCGCCACCAACTTGATATTATTGAGGAGTACGTGACATTAAATATGGACATTCCTACTCCTCTTGCTCAAGAGTGGAAGGCGAGAGATGACAAGGATACTCCCTATAGAAAGATTTGGGATGTAATCACAT